>JAGDQP010001641.1:53845-117723 GCA_022664845.1 Lepisma saccharinum
TTTTTTTTTATACATATATATATATTAATATATGGCGCGAATCAACACTCTAGTACACTGCTTAGAAATCTCCAAATAGCGGACTCCGGTCCGGTCCCCAAAACCATTTTTCGTCAACCGCTAAAATTGAATACGAATTTGAATGTGAATTTTCTTACGGGCTTTTGGCATCTTTTTTTTGCTCATGCCGGATTGTATGCAATGTCAAGAGTTATGCGTTAATGTATTATAGGTGCACACGTCACTGGTTGAAATGCAAGAGAAAGCATAGAGGGGGTGTAATGTGAATTCATGCAAAGTTGCTCCGTATTTACTTTTTATTTTCTCGTAATTATTCTACACTATTCTGCGAAATAACCAGTAATCGTAATGTCTTCTGTCCTGTTTCAGTTTATTTACCTTTAGGCATGCACGGCTCAGGCCGGGATAGGGTACGGGAAAAGATGCGGGAAGGCCATAAATAATAGCGGTCGGCCAGGGTCTAAGTTGAAATCTCCATCCCAGAATTTGTATGGTGTCACTTGAGGAAAAATCCCAGTCATGATGGTCGACCGCTCGTATAGAACCCAGGACCTCCCGAATGCGAAGCAAACACTGTACTGATCTACGGCCATTCGGTCTTATTGTCTTTTCTTACTCATACTTACCGGAAAAGTATTTTTATTGCGATATTATCATCAATCCGGACTCCGTGAGAAAATAATAGAAGACTCCTGGTCTAGAAGCTGTAAAATGAGCCATAAACAGTTTCGAAACTGTATTTAGTTAGAGGCTATACATGTACAAGAACCAATTGAAGGGATTTTTCTTCGTTATCCACCGATTATTTAAGTCTTGTAAAATTCCGTCGTTTGTGTAAAGGAAAACAGATACTTAAAGTCACGACATTTGTTAATTTTTTTGGGGGGTGGGGTAAGGTAAATCGTATGTTAAAGCCGTATTCGCTTAAAACATGAGGGTCGTGGTGACTCCGTAGCAGGGTCACCAGGGCTCGGCGGTTGAAAGACACCACTTTTAGAGATTAAGTCCCTTGGGAAGGAGGAAACAGCGTCCAAGGGTCTTTGTCTATGTATCATGTCGGTTTTCGCCCGGTGAAAATAAGAAACTGAAAAACCCGTCAGTATTGTCGGGTAACAGTGTTTGAACCTATGTGTCTCCCTAGTGATGATGTAAAATCCTTGAATCAGTAAACCACAGGAATTGGGTGTATATGTACGCAAATAGAGCCTGAAGTACCTGAAGAGAGATTTTAGTTTTGTTTGAAAACCAAATATTAAACATAACCTCATCATATATCTTTCTCTCTTATATAATTAGCCTCCTAGTCGGGAGCGCACTCGATTTCAGTGCGAGCGGTCCCGGATTCGATTCCCGGTGGGAGCTAAAAATTTCGGTTTTGGCCCAGCATCGTGAGGACAATTGGGGAGCTGCTGTGAATAAAAGACAGTGGTGATCACAGTTGAGAGCTTCGGCTCTCCTCTCCCAACACGTCCGGTCAGCGTAGGAGCAGTAGACCACCACCTCCCTCCGGGAGAGGCCTCATCCACTAGTGGATTGAATATGGCTGTGAATTATTTATATTATTATATATAAGTAGCACAGAGAAAAACCGGGAGGGCAATTTAAGGTAAATTTATGAAAAAAATGAAGGAAGATACTTTGTTTATAGTTTCGTATTAGGTCACACACACATTCACATATCTAAAAGTCACTACGATATTTCGTGCACACATTTGCACGTTTTCAAGTGTAGAGGAAGAAAGCGGAGAGTACGTGTTCACAAAGTACAAGATTGAAGAGACAGTGGCAACACGTAGCGGACGATGCATCAAACTTTGAGAATAACTGACTGCTGTAATGCGTCGATTTCCGGAGCTTGGAAGAATAGTAATTGTATGGCGTGTAAGTACAGGGTGAGATCGTGGATGGAAATGTGTTGAAAATGCAGACGAAAAGGGAAGTTTAGAGTTATGGAAGGTTAAGGCCAGGATATATTTTTGCGCTTAAACCATGAATAAAGGCCCCTTCCCACAGACGGCGTGTTGAGGTACTGGTCGTTGGGGTGGATTATGGCAACCAGGAAAGATAGATCAAAATTAGTATTGTGGGACTCTGTAGGCAAGGAGAATGGGACATTTGATTTGTTGGTAGTACAGAAGTGACGATGATTATTAATACGAATGTGGAGAACACCACATGTTTCCCCCACATAAAAGGCATCACAGAACTTGCAGGTTAGGATGTATATAACATTAGGGGTGTGGCATGTACCTTTGAGGTTGAGAGTGTACCGGCCATTAGCAGTATTGATAGTGATTGTGGGAGAAGTGATGTCTGGGCGCCGGTTTGGGGTGGTGGTAAGGAGGGATTCGTACGAACCAAGATGTTCCTAAGATTAGGTGGATGTTGAAAAACTAATCTAGGTTTGGTGGGGAATATTGATCTTGTGTTTGGGTCAGATTGGAGAATGTGGAAATTAGAGTGTAGGATTTGTTTGACCATGGTTAGTTTAGGATGGAACTGGGTGATTAGAGCCGGTGGGTTGGATACATACATACTCTACAAGTTAGAGGAAGAAAGTTGGCATTTTTTTTTCTTTTTAAGTATTGCTGTATTCATAATTAGCTCCCTTCGTTTCAAGCAAAAAAAAAAGTCTTGCTTGTTTTATTGAATTGATAGGAGTCAATAATGTTCGAAAAAACCGCGGTGATTAGTTTTGTTTAGCGAAATACTTGAATTGGATTCTGTTCAGTCATTTAGGCAACTTTGGCTCAAGTCGAATGGATGATAGAATTTTTGCAATGAAGAAAGTGAAAGGAAGCTGGGGAGCCCCGAGAAAACCACGCACACGGTGTTTATCTACGAGTCGAGATCGAACCATGGATCCCACGTACCTGAAGGTGAGCGCTCTATTACTGAGGCTCCAACTTCTGCTGATGAAGATAATTTATATTCATATAATTTTTCATGGAACACTAAAATTTATATCTGCGAATAACATGAACATATACTAAAATATTTGACTTCATACTGTTCAGTCATCCATATTCTTAGCCACAGGGTGTTGTAGAGGCGGCGTGATCTCCACATAATACCCTATTTACCGAGCCGCGGTAGCTCATTGGTAGATCATTGGCGTAGCATTCGGAGGTCGTGGGTTCGATCCTAGCACCCGAACATCCTGACTGTGGTTTTCCTCAGTCACATCAGGCTGATACCGGGATAGCACCTTGAACATTGGCCCTGGACAACACCTTCTCAAATCCTTTTCCTCCCCTATCCCGGCGCGAGCCTTAGATGCCTAAAGGCCATAAATTAAATTCATTAATAGCCAATTTAGAACACGATGCTATAGAAAATTATTTCGATCAAATATATGGCAGTCCTTTATTCTTTCTTTTTGAAACGTTTTGCAATAATTCCTGTATTTGGTATTTTCTGTATAGGTAAGTATACCGCTATTATTATTTTTTAGTCAAGAATTACCGGTATAAAAATAAATAGAAGAGCCTTTCTATCTTATACTGTTCCATTTCGATCACTGGTTAAAGGGATCTCTAGTTGTTAATCTGAGCTGTACTTCTCTTCTGTTTCAGACCCTGATTGCGCGAGTGTTCCCTCACCTGTCAGTAGAGCAACAAGATGAAATGTGGATACGTATGATGCGGGGTCTTTCTACAATAATTCGTCGTGATCAAATGGATCAACTTTTATTTGAATTGTTCTACCCGTTTTTCAAAAGCTGGATGGAGCACGCTTCGTTTTTATCTTTGCTTCAGGTGATCAACAGCTTGGCACCCACTGACAATGCTAGCTCAACAACTAATACCATTAAGAATTCATTAGCAATTATTCTTAGTAACAAAGTAAGTAGTTGGCGTTGTTTCTCTTTTATATACTAATTATAATATTATGTTGAAGTTATGATCATTTTCTTTATAATGCCAGGTATTTTTAAAGAATTCTTCAAGGGAATTTATGTTCATGGTGTGCTTTATATGGTCAGTGGTAGATTGGAAGGGTGTAAGGACATATCACGTTTTCTTGCCTTCGTTCTTGTACGAAAACGCGAAACAGGGCGAAGGGAGTAAAAATAATTAATGGGAAACAAAACATCTATATTAAGCCATATGATGATGGTCTATGACCGGAAGGACCTTGAGCAAGGTGAATCGATGCTGGTTTGTAAGACCATGCACTTTTGTTGCCTCCTGCCGGCTTGATTCAGAATGACGAATTTCTGTGTGTACGGTTTGACTCGCATTAAATTCACTGAAGCGGGAGGGTCACATTGAAGTAGATAAAATACGATATCAGTTTAGTCTAATGTTCATAAAATGGTGACATTGTAATAGAAAAATCTTTTCCCAGAACAAAGCTAGCTTACATCCTACCATGTGCCAATGGCTGGTGTCATTCTTCGATCAGTGTTCCGTATTCCCGTGGAATGGTTTTCGAATTTCCGATACCTCACATCAGTTTTCATGTCGGGCACTTTTGAGCTTACAGATGCCGATGCGGTAGAAATCGTTCTGGTGGGCGCATAACCAACGACGCACGGCGATCATCGCTTCCGTATCACTACTGAAGTGTCTGCCGGTAAGATGTTCCTTCAGTGGGCTGATAAGATGAGCTTCTGAGGGGCTAGATCTAGACTATATGCTGGATGCTTGAGAACTTCTCAATGCCAGGAATTAGTTTTTGCGTCATTTGTGTAGCCGCATGCGGACGAGCGTTGTCGTGCAAAATGATTCTCTCCTTCAGAGATTTGGGCGTAGAGCAGCTCATAGACGACCCAGTGTGGTACAATATGTAGCGACATTTACAGTTGATCCTTTTACCGCAAAATGACGAATTTCTGTGTTCCTGGCTGTCTCAGAAAACTGTAAGAAAACTTCCTGCGGACGGGGTTGTCCTCCTGTTTTGTTGTGTTTTTTTTGGGGGGGAGGGGGAGGACGAGTGTGTTTCCATTCCATACTCTGTCGTGTAGATTTAATGAAACACCCACGATTCGTCCCCAGTAAGAATACGGTCGAGAAATGTGTTTCCATCCTTATGGTATCAGAGCAAATGCTCAAGACTGCACGCGATACTGTTCTCTATATGTTGTGGTGTGATTTGTCTGGTGACCAATTTCGCTGACACTGTGATACCCATAGACGATGCTGTATTCACTTCCATATGAAATGCATCCACTAATGTCTGAATTGTTGCCGGTCCTGTTGAATCAATGCCTTCGCAGCGTCAATATTGATCTCTGTGAGATGTTCGAGGTCGTCCGAAACTGGTTTCTTCGAAGACATTTACAAGCTCTGCTTTGAACTTTGTACACCAATTACCAGGTACAAACATTTGTGAATGTCATGCAAGTGACACCGTACATTCCACATAACTGACGATCGATTTCAGGTGGTTTCTCTCCATTTGACTACTGAAACAGGATCCCACTCCGCAACTATACTTGGTCGAACATCTCAAGCGTAGCTGCCATTTTGAAACACACCTACCTGCCATCTCGTCGAAAGGTAGCGAAATACATTTACTTCAAAATGTATATTTCAGTTTTTGTGAATTCATTTCCGTTTTACTAGAAAATTTACTTTTTGATTTCCCCTCGTAATTAGACTAATAAAAATATTTTCAATGCTGATTCGTAGCACAACGTACAGCTATAGACAAAAAAATTTACGCATGTCTTTACAGAATATTTCCCAAATTGCAGAGATGTCTGTCGTATGTGTAACATATATAAACGAAAATTAAAATTAGGAGTAATATTCTAATTGGGTTACGAAAAAATTACCCACCCACCCCTCGGGATAAAATTTGGGAACTTTATATACAACTTCGTGAGATTTTTCGAAAGTGTGTGTGTGTGTGTGTGTGTGTTTTTTTTTTTTTCAAATGTTATGTCAGTATTTTCTATTAAAGAAGTGCGTGATGTTATTGTGCATATCTCTGCAAGCCAGCAAATATATACGATATTTAAATGTGTTTATTTTTGCAGTAGGAAAAGTTAGTTATAGACATGCGTCAAAACTTTTGTCCATATCTGACCTAGTGACTCATCAGTCTACATTTTCCACTGTAAAACGCTTGTTCAGGCCGAAATAGGGTAGGGGAGAGCGGCCTTGGCCTAGTTGGAAAGTGCTATCCTGGCATTTGCCTCTTGTGTGACTGAGGAAGAACATTTATCAGGATGGGCGGCTGCTGGATCGCTCCCACGAGTTTTCGACTGTTGAACCAACGCTCTTACCAACTGAGCTATGGCCGCTCGGTGCAGTCTAGTCTAGTCCTTAAAACATCTATTGTCAGTGTGTAATAGTCTTTCAGTATTTTAGCGTGGCTGGATGGTAGCTATGCCAGTTATCTCTAATAATCTGGATAAGTCTGTTTAATGCGTCTTTCCAAGCAGAGGAACCTGATGATCACCGGATCCATTTTCACACCTTTCTCCACCTTAGCACATGTAAGACACCTTTTACGCAAAGACGTTTCACAAGCTACTTGAGAACAGCGCGTTCTGTAAAACAGTGGAAGCAAATGAGTGTGTTTATCCAAATGTGGTCCGATTTTCTGCTTCCGCGTTCTGAAAGTAAGTCGTTTGTATTCTACAGAACGCGAGAAGCTAAACAATGATCATGATTACAAATTTTGAGGGTTTTTTTCCCCCAGAGCGTTGCCAAGCGTTCTTAAGCCTGTTGCTCAGACGTTTTCGTGTGCGCAAAACGTACTGGCAACACTGGCCTATGTACTTTTCTTTTTTTGCCTAGCTGCTCCTGTTTGGTATGTGCAAGGGTCGAAAAGTGTTGCCAGTGTCAGAGGCCAGTTGCTTAGATAGAGGTTTCTCTGCAAATGGTTAGCGAGAATGTCCCGCTAGTAGTTGGTTATGTGTGAAGAAGCAATAGAGAGCTTCGACATAGAACAAAATACTCCATCCACATCTGTACTGGAGTTGATAGGATGTGCAGTGCAGCCCATCTACTTTTTTTTGAGTATTCCGATAAAAAGAATACAGTATACACGAATCCCTCTTCTTCACTTGTGTTATACGTAAAAGGTACTGGCAACACTGCCTATCTACATCTTTTTCTTCCTTTCCCGCGACGTGTCGTAAAAGGTACTCATATGAGAACGTGGCACAAGCTTACAGCCTGGTTTCATGTTGTGCGTCACAAAACGTCATGCATAAAAGCAACCCAAAAGACAAACTGGTTACGAGTTCAGGGCTGCAAATGACCCTGTGACTAACAGGGATTTTTGTGTAATCCCAACCTCCTTAGCTTATCGGAAATGGGTCAGAGGAAATCTTTAATGAACACTCTTCTTATAAAACAATCTGAATAATTTTAAAGCCATTATTTTCAGGACTCGTCTGTTATCCAGTAACTTACAGCGTGGTTAGCTCTTTTTGTTTGGACATTTTTGTAACTGAAGTAAAGGGTCGTGACGCCATAACTTAGGTAGTCCATTGAAATGTTTATAGTCATCTTTGTACTATCATGGAAGTGTATTATGTTTGTTGAGATAGCTGATGAGGAGAGTTAGGATTTGATTTTTTCTTTTTAATTCCATTTTAGTTTGGTGTGTCTGCCGTGGCAGCTTTAATGAATCGCATAGAAACTCTGTATCCATCACTGGAAGAGTCCGCGTTGAAAGAGTGGTCCCACTTCTTTGTGAATCTAATTGAAGCCACAGAACTGGTATCTAACACGCCGATACCTGCAGAACCCGTTAGTTCTTTGGACACGCACTTGAACCATGTCAATGTCCGAATTGAAAATTACGATATTTTGGAGAAGGCTCTCAAAGGCCTCAAGAACGAAGAGAAATGTAATGTGAAAGAGTCGTAAAAGCACGAAAATAAAATTTTGTGCCAAGTTAAAAAAAAAAAAAAAGAGAGAGTACAGGAAGCTAATTGTTTATTTTTTTTCTTTTTCTTTTTTCATTTTCTTTCAAAACATTTCAAAATAATTTTATTTGTTCTCCGTAGACTCGAAGTGACAGCTGTGAGTGGGTGTATGTTGTACCTGAATGGAAGTTTCAAAAAAAAAAAAGGTACCCCACAAGTTTTTTTTTGCAAATTTTCATTTTTTTTTAAAAAAAAAAATAATAACTTTAATGAAAAAAGAAATGCATTTCGCTATATTGCTAATTACTGAAATGCAACACCCCTTTTTTTTACATCTGCATGGTTGTTATTTAAAAAAAAAAGGAATTCTTTTTTTTTTTTTTTTCCATTTCTTCATATACGACAAGTGTTTGGTCAGTGATCATGTATTTCATACTGTTTGTTGAAACTGTAAAGATTTTTTTTTTCATCGTACATGTCGAAATGTGAAATGTTTATAAAGATAATTAGTTCTTTTTTTTTTTTGCTGCTTTTTTCCACCCTGATTTTTTTTTTTTTTTTTTATTTAAAAAAAGGCGGTAGTCAAGGCACATGACATTCTGTTTGAGATTTAACGCTAACAGAGCTGTACTCATTTAGTGGACTTTAGTGAATTTATCAGCGAGGAAGATTTGAATTGAGTTTATCTGTTTGACTATATGACAAACACTTTAGCTTAAAACTGATTCATTCATTGATTGATTATTATATATTGGAAAAATATTCTTAGTCATTGAAAAGCACCCTTGGAGAGAGAGAGAGAAAGAGAAAAAAAAAATCATTCGGAAATTGTGTCACGATTATTAATTAATAACTTAAGTTACTGAGAGATTTGAAGTAACTTACCTTTTTTGTTTCTTACGTCCAGAGGTATACGACCCCCCCAAGATATTAACAACAGAGCAAATCTTATACCGTCCCTCAGTACCTCTGACGTAATGTCACTTTAAAATATTTCAAAGGAAGTGGCTATTAGCTAGGACGTTCCTCTTTTTTTTTCAAAAATGTAACTAAAAGAAAATATATTCTTGTTTCTTTATTAATTGCTAGCTAATTAATTAATTTTATGTGTGTTTCAATGTACATTGTCATTTAAGGATTATAGATTCTTTCTATATAAATAAAAATAAATGTAAATCAGATTTTTTTTTTTTTAATAAGGAAGAAACAAGCCAATGTAAAGGGTGTTTTTCGGCGCTACCTTCTCTACAGCAGTGAATATGTTTTTTCCCCAAATTTTTGCGAGTACTGTGATGAATTTCAATATTATGTACAAAATTTGTAATACTTTTTTGTTTTCATATGTGTTTCATATGTATATAAGACATTGTTTAACGAGAATCATGAAACAGGTTTAGGACTGATGCTAAAAATAAAATTTAATTTACAGTTTAATGAGTTTTTTTTTCTCTTTGTTGTTTTTTCTTCTATTAAGAGATACGAGGAAGGACAAACCTTTTCATGGAATGTTGCAGACATCATTAGGTACAAGAAAGCATACACATTTCCTTCAGCTTGGTGCTTGTCGGCAGATCTCAACGAGACACTTGACGTCATTTGGTCACCTGAAAATCCGCCCTAGATAAATTGTGATATTTTCTTGGAGGTATTTTGTTGTTCCGACGTTTCGTGTATTGTAATCATCATCATCACATCATCAAGGTTGTCCGGTAAGAACTATCTATATTCCCGTGTTATTTCTTCATTGTGCACGGTGATTTGTTAATCAGACCGCGAAGAGAAGCTCGTCTGATTGGCTCGCCGGGAGACAGCGTGTGAAAGTCTAGGGCCCAATCCTAAATACTTCCTTTTGCTGAGAAACCAAAGGAGTCAAGGAAAGGAACCTTGGAATGAGTGTAGAAAAGGAAGCATTTTGGACGTTGTACACTTGGCGAATATAGCGACATCTTTCAAAAGCATTAGAAGCATAAATAAGTGTGCAGCGCGTGGCGGGATAGGAGTGGTGGTTGTGATATCGTAGACAAACAACCCCAATTGAAAAAGCACGAATAATTAGAAACGCAAACACCTGCGCAATTGTACTAGTTTTGCAAGATGCTTTGATTGCGTGAGCTTTCCCCTTCCTTCGCTCGAGGGGTATTGCACAACGCGTATTTTTAAGACAATGATTTACAGGGGAGCAGGGAGGAGAAAATAATACTATCGACAACAAAACATAGTTGCACGTCTTGCAATTAAGATCAAAAGCACTGAACTGCTGAACAAGACTATATTATTCGTAAAAAATAAATTTCACGTAACGTTTCGACCTTCTACCAAAGAGTGTGTCTGATGATGATCTTTGCTAGAGTGTCGAAACGTTACGTGAAATTTATTTTTTACGAATAATATAGTCTTGTTCAGCAGTTCAGTGTTTTTGATAATACTATTACTAACATGGCACAAAATGTGGGGATTATATGTCAACAAAAGAAGGCAGTATGTGTCTTTGCCCCCCTGTAAATCATTGTCTTTGCCCCCCCCCCCCAAAAAAAAAACCGTAACCTGGGCGCTCTTGGTCATATTCTTTATTCATTACGTGTACCGACCAGTAAGCAGGTCTTTCATTACAATTGCAATTCTTCACGTTCTTCTCTTTGAAAGACTTTCCAGGGAACAGCTACACATAAATGTTTCAGTGCTTTTTGTAAGTTGTATTATTACCTAAATCAGCGAAAAGTTTTCAAAGCGTTCCAAATGCAGTGCAAAAGAATTGATACTAAAGAAATTATCAACAACGTGATGCGTGCAACAAATTGCTGGAATTTTTACAGAGTAACTGCCTATTATTTGAAATCAATTTTGTGACATTTTCTATTCCTCAATAGTACAATGAATAGTGTGTTCAGTAAACAATATGAAGAAGAAGAATTATCCTGAATATGACCTGTCATTATTATTGCACATAAGATGGATACTGCTCACCGTTGTCCCGTGGCTAGGCTCGTGAAATTCTGTAAAACTCGAAGTGGACGTAGTTCAGTTGGTACAGCGCAGAGATTCCGCCAGTAATTGGTTTGCGGGGGTGTAAAGCCAGGGAGCATGCACGGTTTCTATCGATTTTTGACAGTATAAATTTTAAAGTTTACAGATTTCTAGAAAAATTGGGAGTGACACCCCCATAGGGGGTCTGGCAGAATCACTGGTAGAGCGTTAGATTCTCGTTCAGAAGGTCCTATGTTCGATACCAGCGTCCGAACATGCCGACAGGGTTCTCCACGGATTTTCTTCAGTCACATCAGGCAAATGCCGGATGATGCCTTCAACTTAGGCTCTGGTCGACTCCTTTCCTTCCTGACCATCCTGGCTGAGGTTTTCCTCAGTCACGTCAAGGAAATGCCTGGATGGTACCTTCAACTTAGGCCTTGGCCCTACCCGCACCCTTTCCCCTCCCCTGAGCCAGGCTGAGCTTTAGATGCCTGAAAGTAATGATTGAAGTTCAAGTTCGAACCTCACGGGCGACCATCCTGACAGATTTTCAAGTGTTTTCCTCTTTACTAAGCGAATACCGGAATGGCACGTAAGATCCTGACCGCTACCTTTCCCATTCTTTCCTTTACCATATGCCGGTCCGATTGAAAGTTGCTTAAAGTTATACTTCAATTCAATTCAACAAGAGGCAATCCAACGTGATATTTAAAAAAAAAACAGCAATACATCAGATAATTTATTGTAGTATTTTCCTATCTTGTACACAAGAGCAGAAGAGAATGAACCGCACCATATACAGCGTCTACTAAGAATAGGGCTTTAACAAAACTTCTTTTGATTTTGAAACTATCATCCCCAACAACGCAAGATGACGCTTACCTAAAATAAATGTTTTCTTCCTCTGTAAATTTTCTTGTTTAAAAAAAAAAGTTGCTGCAAATAACAACATAATCTTATTTTGAACAGAATCTTTAAAATACCACGAAAGAATAAACAAACTATGAAAGGAACGGCTGACCAACTCCATTGATACAATGGAAGGAACAACGGAATGCAAGATGTTAATCCCGCGGGACTACCCTCCCCCACACCATCGGTTTCAACGCGAGGTCACTTCCTCCCTGCGCAATGCTTTCTTCATCCGTCAATTCATAGGTGGCGCTAGTTCTACATGAAACAATTGAACGCTAAAGGGTACGAAGGATGCACTGCATGTATCCTTGGCCGAAGGAGGCAAAAAAGGCCACAAGGGAAGGAAAAGACGTTATATGATCAGTCCTTAAGATGGCCGACCTTCCGGTAGGAAAGGAAATAGGATATGAAGGGTGTATTTAGGATGCAGCTTAGATCTTTCACCAGAGAAAAGAAAACTCAGAAGAAGAGCAGGACGTGTAAAGTTTTTGAAACTTTAGAACAAATGAATTGTGACGCCATGAAACAAAATCCATTAAGTTTAGAAATAGTGACTTCTTTTTTTAAAAAAATGGAGAAAGTAAATACTGATAAAACTAGGAATTTTAATTTTATGACCTTTAGGCATTTAAGGCTGGGATAGGGGCGGGGAAGGTGTCGACCAGGGGCTATGTTGAAGGTGCCATCCCGGCATTTGCCTGGTGTGACAAAGGGAAAGCCCTGTGATGTAACCAGGGCCAGGATTTTATATTTTTTCTACCATACATATATTAAACTAACAGGTATTTGCATTAAAATGAAATACATTTCAAACTACAAACACATTTTCGTTTATATGTTAACGATTTATTGAGCATAAAGCAGTTTTTTTTTTTTTTACCCCAATATTCAAAGTCCCTATTTTCTCAATATTCAGTTAAAAATTACCATACAAAACAAAAACTTCGAGGTGGATTCACAAATAACCTCCTCTTTTACATTGTATCTTAAACCGTAATCTCTTAGTTCACAGCAACAATTAATTTCATTGTTAAGCTGTGAAACTGAATAGTTGTACTTTGTTAACACAATGTACTATGCCACGTAATGACATGGCTATCCCATAAACTCTGCAACACTTCCACGCACTCAAGGAGAACAGAGTTGAATTTAAGGCTTTCAGGCCATTTTGACTCAGGTCGAACGGAAACAACAAAGAGTAAAAGGAAGTTGAAAAGAAATGCACATTCGTGCACATTTTCTTATTAACGTAAGAGTTTAATGCCTACATTTGTTTCTTGACATATTCAATTCTTTAGTTCTCATTTTAGCCCTTTTTATGACCGATAGGATTCGGTCATTTGGTTAAGAAATGACTGAAACGAAAATATATTTTACAATAGTGATGTCACCCAAGATATGTAAATAACAGGTAAAGTATTCCCTCCTCATTGGCTGAATGGTTTATGACGCAACTGGCAGATACCGTCGTTAAGCAAAGAGTATCCGTTTAGAGAAATCTGTCTGTATTCTAGTAGTGGAAATCGCCAGCTATGTAACAACCACCACCACCAATCAGGGCAAGTCATCCTATCACAGTGTCTCTCGCGACAGGGGAATTAACCTCGACTTCACTAAGCCATGATATCTATGGTAACATTTGAGATTTGCCTATCATATAACCGGGAAATTTAAAAATGCTTATCGAATTCGACTTACAAGCTAGAACTAAACCTGTCATGCCACGCGAAGTACTGTGTATTGATTTTGTTTGGTGTTGCGTTCCCCTGACACCAGGAGCGCTACTGTTACTCATATTTCCCTGTCAGGGGCTCGCTCAGTTATACATGGATCTTTGGATTAATAAGTTTCCCCGCAAAATCCGACAACTTACGTCATCACCGGAATTCAAAAAGTGTTCACTGTTTTCTGGAATGGACCCATCTGGATGTTACAAAGTTAGGAATAACAGACTAAAATCTATGAATCCGGGCCTTTGTTATAAATAAATGTTTATAGACAAGAAACGTGTTGCTCTCGTTTTATACATATATGGTATATTTAGCTCTTCAAAGTCTTTAAGACTTTGCGGGATCGTTTATATATCGTCAAGATATTGAGGGCGATAAAGGTAAAGCAAGGAAAGGCTATAGTAAATTTCCACATATTGACTAAATATATCGAGCATATCCTCTCTGACACATACCTCAGAACTACTACTTCCCTGATGCTGTATTGGCTGTATGTAACAAACCTATCAATGGTTCAAACTTGACAGAGGGGGAAGGTAGATCACGGAACCTCCAAAAAGCATGATTAAAATACGACTCATTCAGTGTAGAAGGTATTATTAACCTCAGAATTTGATGTCAGAGCCACCTGTTGTTGCCGTGAACTAGAGTGGCTCGCGTATAAATAAAAATATCTAACCTGACTTCTAACCTAACCAATGATTAGTGAACTTTATAAAAATTTAAAAACGCGTATGGGTATATAAAAAGAAGTTACTGTTCTGAAAAATCACCCCACCGGGAAGCAAACCCAGGTCACCGGTTTAGCTGTCCGATGCGGTAGCCACAACGCTAAAGCGCTAACTTCCCAGTGTTTTTCTTTCATGCAGCACTGCTTCACGACTCGCCCATGAGTCAAAACACGTGGTCTTATACTTTCTACTTTGAATGACTCCTGATTAAAACTGCTTTCATCCATAAAGACGGGTGCAGTGGCCAAAAGTTTGATTGAAAACTACAAGTACTTATAGTGTGACTCGAAAAAACACGTGTATTTATAAAACGTTTAAAAAATGGAAAATAAATACACATTAATGAACACTAAGTGGAATGCACTGTAAGTTGGAGTGTTAGTTCCTCATGTACGCCATCTTGACATCGGCTATCGTGAATCTTGTTCGATTTTTCTTTAATGAGAAGGGAGTCATGTAAGGTACCAGTCTGCACTAGAAATTTCCCAGAAATAAGTTAGTGAAGATAATAAATTAACTTTGGAGGGAGATAATGAGGTGAGACATTAGTATGCACAGTTGATTCGAAAGTCTGGAAATAACCTCTTTCTTTTTAGAAACAGTGCAAGAAATGAAAATCGTATGCATACTCATGAGTACCATCAGTGAGTGTAGACTAGGACTGGCTCCTGTATATATTGGTTTCTAAGCTGATGCAATATAGTACGCCTTTAACTAACCAAGAACAAGTGCATGCTCCCAGGAATTAATTGGAAGGGTAATTTGGATAATGGCGTATCAACCAGTTTGCGGAAAATGAGATAAATATATTTTCTGTAAGCATGAATATGTCATTAAATGTTGCAGTGCGTATGCTGTTATTGATTAACGTGTCCCACAAGAACCAACATTTTCACTAATTACCTGTTTCGCTCTCCTGAAGAAGGATTCAAAGCTCGATAAAATACCCCTTCAATTATACTTACGTCAGCAGCTATCCTGGTTGATCGTGTCTTTCAGCATTAAAATTACAGTGATTGCATCTCTCATCAGTAAGGTTGCCAGATGTCCCGTATTTTGAAATGAAAAATGCTGTCCTGTTTTAACAGCATACGGGACGCCATTTGTCGCGTTGATTGAATTGAATTGTTGTTAACGTCCTAAACGAGCTGGTAAGCTACTAAGGACGGGCCCTACAATTGTACGTGGCATCCGAACCACTTGTGTCTTTTTTGTCCCGTATTTCAACATTTGGCTTCTACCCGTGGTAACAACTATTAATATGTATTGACCGATTCTGCACTTCACGAGATTCGGTGAAATTTTGACTTCCTTAACGTTGTAGAACACCCCCGCCATCTTGGTGTGACCTTTTAATTGATTTACATGGGAATTGTTTTACTCGTCTTATGTCTCTCCGGAGCTTATTTTTTAACTTCTGTTTTCGCCTAGCGTTTCGTCGTGTTTTCTTTGACTCATGCTGTTTTATAGAAATGCATTATTTTACATACGAACAGTATAATTTCCCGTTAACATATTGTGATTTATATAGCAAACTATTAATAATACATTATACTTATACATTTGAAGAAATTTCACAAACCAAAACTTTACAAGAGTTAAAATAACCACAAAGACAAATTTCGTGAAAGCAGAACTTAAATATTCTATTTCCGAGAGGCATAAAATGAGTAAAACCATTCCCGTGTAAATCAATAGAAAGGTCTTACCAAGATGGCGGGGGTGATCTACACCGTTAACTAGCTGCGTTAGACACTTCCATCAGAATCACTGAAGAGCTCTATGACTAGAGTCATGCTAATACATTAAAAAAACTAGGGGCTTTATATCTGAAAGGAATTTTTTTTTTCTTGTTTTGAAGAAATCATTAATGCTTTGCAATTCTCTGAGATGTGTTAAACTTTTAATTTGGTTGATTTTTATGACGAATTTTCTTTCTCTAATAAAAAACATAATCATGGTTCAAACGCATTTGTTTAGACAGTTCTTTCAATTGTTAAAAACAAACGGAAGCATAACAGGAATAAATCAGCAACTCGGATGAAATCAGAAATTCTAGTTTCAATTAATTTTGTTCATAGTTGTTAGAAATCTCGTGACTTTATTGAGGAAGATGCAGATGCATTACTTGGAAATGCTAATGTTTTTTTTTTAAAGTCAAAACTAATTATGCAAATTTAAACATTTAGCAGCTCGTTAACATAATTTATATGCTTAAAATTCAATAATACACTTCTGAGTGTATTGATTCACTGATTCATTTATTTTCTTAGTGTTGTGAGAATTGCATAACCATTCGGATGACGAAATCTTAAGTTAACTATCATAACCTATCCCGTATTTGCATACTACGAGACCTGGCTACACTAGTCATCAGTGATACGAAATATTTCTAAAGTAAGCACTGTTCTCAAAACATTTCTTTCGCGACTGTCCATATTTTTTTTCTGGTCTCAGTATTTCCAATGAAGTGTTGCAATCATCAGTTCACTTTGAGATTTAAGCACCAGGTAGTGTTGCCAACTTTCCTTCTATACCACACACAAAAGACGGAATGGTGAAAAGCGTGGTGTATATAGGTAGAAAAGAAGACTGATCTAAGTTCACTTTTGACTGCTTTTTATTTTGTATTTCTATTTATTTGTGGCCTTTAGGCATCTAAGGCTCAGGCCGAAATAGGTGACGGGAAAAGATTAGGGAAGGTGTCATCGCGGCATTTGCCAGGATGATCGGCCGCTGGGATCGAACCCACGACCTCACGAATGCTACGTCAACGCTCTACGACCGAGCCTCGGTGGCTGTTGTGGAGAAGTGATTTATATCTGGTGCCCTTCTTAACCGAGCAACCTGTAAATTTCCTTCTCCGCAGCAGGGTTACAGAAATATGTTCACTTAAAAAAATTAATTTCCCGAGTAGTTGATAGAACGGTCATAGAGACCGAGTCGCCGTAACTCAGTGATAGAGCGTTGGCGTAGCTTTCGGGAGGTTGTGGGTTCAAACCCATCCATCCTGACTGAGGTTTTTCCTCAGTCACACATAGTGTTCTAAATATATATATATAAAAAAAACGTTCGTTTCTTTTTCAGGGTAGCAGTTTGTAATATAACGTCTCTTTAAGCAAGAATTACTTTTATATAGGCAATTAAGAAGAAATACAACATAAACCCTAGATTACAAATAGTTTTTGGTATATGTGAGACGTTCTGGGATTCCCTGTTCTCAGTGTTGCCAACTTTTTAAAAGAATAATTTTGAATAAAACTGCTTCCGTGCCATATTTGCCCCAAACTTAGCTTTAACATCATTCAAGACAATAGAAGAAAGTTTTTGGTACCCCGACTTCAAGCATCCCAGTCGTCAGTGTTGCCAGCCTATTTTCAAATTTAACTTATAGAAATGTCTTTATTAATACAAACCTACACGTGTGCATTGATTTACACCAAATTTGACATACATGTTCATTAGGAACTGGGACAGGTCATACAGACACCGTAGCAGTTTTTCAGTGTTGCCAAACGATTAAAAAATTCAATTTCATATTTGTTACCGTTGGATGTATGCGTATTGACTTACACGTGGGTACTTCCAGCGCCGCAGTTGTCAGTGTTGCCAACCAATTTTAGAAAATAAAGTTTTAATTTCCTTCCGTATCGTTGGATGTATTAGGAACAAACTGTATATACGTACTGGGACAGTGTTGCCAATCAGTTTTAAAAATTAAATATTTACTACTTCCATTCATATAGTTCCCTCTCACCTGGAAAACCAGGAATAGTCAGGGAATCCAGCTTAGCACTAAAAAGTCAGGTAATTTGATAGCTTATTGTTTGAAGTTCATTTAGCTACAGCAGGCATTTAATGTTAGATCGTTTTTGAAATTACTTGGAGGCTAATGTGCCAACCATGAAGCAATTTAAGAAAAGAATACAGTGAAATATTTTGATGTATCTTTATTTTCCTATGGAATTATGATATATATACAAAATGGGGTACCTGGAAATTTCTGAGTAGTGACCTGGAAAAGTCAGGGAATTTGATCTTGGAAAATGAGTGGGAACCCTGATTCAGTTTGACGTATCCGCACCAAGCTTTGAGTATACATATTCGACACAATTGAAACATACTGTGGTTGTTCCCTGTACCCAAGTACCCAGTTGTCAGCGTTCCCACGCTATTTTAAAATTCAATTGTTTCAAATGGACCCAAGAGCTATAATACTATAATATAGCTTCAAAAAAGCGCGGGGGAAGCCGCGCGACATGGCTACGTTATGATATGCTTTGAAATAATACTTCTCAGAGCACTATTGCTACAGACTCGTTAGAAGAAACCTATGTGTAGTTGCTTGTTTACAAGGGTATTATTAATTAAATAACTCTTTTCAAATATGCATGTAACATAAAGTGTTTTTGGTACACTGTTTCTATCTGTTATATTTTTACGTAATGGGGCGAGCCTTGGAATCCGGAGCATGAGGGAGCAATGCGTAGTGTTTTAATATTGAAGCACAATGTACTAGTGGGGTCGTGGTGGTTCAGTTGGTAGAGCGCTCACTTCTGGCGATAGAGGTCGTCAGATCGATCCCTGGCCATGCCAAGTGAGCTTTGTGGTGAACATACACCGTGCACGTTGGTTTTCTCGGAGCTCTCCCACTTTCTTCATTTCATCATCCATCCGGCCTGAGCCAAAGTTGCCTAAAGGCCTTAAAATTTAAATTCAAATTTAAAAACAATGCACTAGTAAACCCAAACATATATCTGCAATTGAATGGAAGCAGGTTTATTTCCCGGGATTTTGAGCTAAAGGTAATTGATTTTTGCGGACGATAATTATGATCTAAAATAGATATCTTCCTTGAATAATACCGTAATGAGAAATTAACGTATTGTATATACGGGATAAGAGCATATTTCGGTAAGAATTCATAGTTTTTTCATTTTATGGTAAAGATGTCTTCGAAGTTGTATTTATCTCTAGGAACTTACACTCTCTATAATTAAAAATATTTCTTTAGTTCCCTGGAGGTTTATTAGTAGTTTATTGCAAACTATACCAAATAACTTCAGTCCATATGACCTTAGTTAATTCCTTTTGTTTGTCAGGGTGAAGATACAGGAAGTATAGCAATGTGGCAGTGAATGCATTTATAAATAATCCTTGTTGTGTGAAAAAAATTTTTTTTTACATTAGTCACACCAGACAAATCCCAGGATGATTCCTTCATCATAGGCCCTGGCCGATAACTTCCCGAATCCTTTCCCTCTCCCAGGGCCGCCCACGGGGGGATTATATGGCGCAAGTTGCGCCACTGAGAATTTTTTTTGGGGGGGGATTCTACGCTACTGTCGAACTAGCAGTTTTTCTGTCGTCTATCGGAATAGCATTAAAACGCGATTTTGAGAAGCTAATTTTCAAAAATTTCCCAGGGGTGAACCCCCGTACCTCGTGCTTGGATACTCGATGAATGAAGTACCGCGCAAGTATCCACCTGAAGTTAGTTACAAATATAAAAATTATATTTTAAAAAACAAAAACATTGAAGTACACACTTCAGATAGTTTCGCAGTTGACTGTATTACCAACTTCTTTGTTCAATGAAAAGCGCAACAATCCCAGCAAGAACTTTGGGAATACTACGTCGATTCCTGTCTGGGACAAACATATAAACCTTCTCGCAGGAACTTGGCGAACTCGCCCTAAAATTATAGGGAAATTTTAACATTTGTAAACACATCAATAGCTAAGAACTCTTGAGGGTTGCTCAACTTCTTATTAAACAAATTACTCACTCACTTACTCTATGGATCACGGAACGCACAAGTAGATCGCCGCTGTAACAAACGTTTGCCATAGAATTCTATTCTGAACAAGATTAAGCCAGAACTTTTAAATTAATATTGTTCAAAAAGATTTTTTTCACTCTGCCTGAAACAAATAGTAAACGGTGAAGAGAAAAAAAAACCTGAAAGGACCTGCCGCTTAGGCGAAACACTAATACTAGACAGGAAAAGATAGCAAGTTTACCCCTTGCCATACCACTTCTGTGGTTATCCTCACCGTAAAATCTATTCCACAAGCACAATCTATTCCATTGAATCTTAAGAATTCATGGATTATTCGTGGAATATTCCCGAATACTTCTGTGTTAGAGACAAAACACAAATGAACAACAATTACAAAGAATATAACAAGCCCGCTCTGTTAGGATACTTTAAGCTTAGGTTTTGTATCCCTGAGCATACTAAACACCAATGTTTGTCTTTTTCCAGAACTGAACTTCTAAAAAAATGTACAAAAAAAGGGGCCCACTATCACCCATGTCAAACTTATTACAAAAAATTACATATTACAAAGATAACACCTATTATTAGCCACTATTGTGGACTACGCTGCTGCTTAATTACACGCACTCAAATACTATTGGTGCATAGTTAACAAACATAAAACCGAGTCCAAACCCAAAAATAACATGCAACCACAAAATACTGCAAGCCACATTGGTTCAAGATAATAGGTGCGCACGTGGAAAGATCATCAAATGATGAAACCGAATATATTTTTCGGGAGATGAAAATGTCCAGTAGCAAATTTGCGTATGAAACTCACATATACTACACTCTCTAAAAATTATTTAAGCCCCTTAGGAATGACTACCAAGCTAGTACAACATTTGTGATGTACATAAAGCTTCAAACACTCGAAGCTAAACATAGCAGCATAATATTGCTGCAAAAAACAAACAGATTTCACCAAACAAACAGCTTAGTACCCAAAACTTAATAAAAATATGTATTACAAAAAATGAAACAAGGGAAATGCCCTAAACTTTTACCTACAAACAGGGAGAAAACAAATACTCTCCTAATGAAATCTCTGTAAAGAAACTCAGTCAATCCACATACATAAAGGCGAAGTTCGTTTAAGAGGACATAATACTCACATATGAATTCAGAAACAAACGAAAAAATCCAAATAACAAAGATATGAAAGAAAAACTTCTCTCGATTAATTGACATAATATTCGACCTGTCTGAGAGACAAGTGAACAAACGCCACACTTCAAAATCCAAAATAAAGTTCCTGGAAGCACCTAAACCTAAAAAAATAACATATAAAAGCTAGCAGCTACGAGCTACTAGGGGTTGATAACTACTCATGAAACCTGGAGTCCTTTTCAGCTTGAAAAGTTACATAAATGGCTCCCACTGAATATACCACACATATCAGCCCAAATATTAGACTTTCTGGCCCCTACGCACAAGTTAACGGAAGTGCCAATGAATTCCAGGGCTTCGGGCTTCGATCCCTAATGATCATAAAATATTTAAGTCCTATTGGGGAAACTATTATCATGTGTAGTGTTTATTAGTATTTAAATCTCCCCACTTGCAGTCCGGAGTGTGAGCACACATCTAAAACATAAAAGTACAGTGTTCTTTTTAGCGTAAAATAGTAAAAGTGAAACCGCCCAACTGAGTTAACAAAGCGCCTTTGTACAATGGCAGGGCAAAAAGATAAGGCTAGTAAATCTCAGACACCAGCGTCTAAGAAATCTTGTTCGTGCAAGACTGATCAAGCAGTTATGCTACAAGATCAACTTGAAAGAATGTTGCTGGGTGAAGACTTTCTTGGCAAGTTAGTGGACAAGTTGATCGATAAAGTCAGTACTGAAGTCGTGAAACAATTGGAATCAACTGTCAAGTTCAACATCGATTCATTACATGATATTGGGGATAAATTGAAGCAAAAAGAAAGGGAAATAGAAGAATTACGTAACGAGGTACTTGCAAGATCCTGTGATCTGGAACAATACCAGAGGAGAAACAGCGTGAGGATTTTTGGACTGAAGGAAAGCCGAAGTGAAAATACGGATACTTTGGTTCGAAAATTTCCTAAGGAAAAGTTATCAGTGGATATAAGCCTGGAGATGATTGATAGATCGCATAGAGTTGGACGAGTGAACAATAACATTAATCGCCCTCGAGCTATAATCGTAAAATTCACATCTTATAGGTACAGGTCATTACTATTTAATAACAAGCGGAAGCTGAAAGGTAGTGGAATTACAATAACAGAGGACCTTTCTGCTCCCAGACTCGGTCTACTGCAGAAAGCGCAAGCAAAGTTTGGTAAAAACAACGTGTGGTCTGTTGATGGAAGGATACAGTTAATTTCTAACAGTAGAAGGTACAGTGTGACATCTGAAGCTGAGTTAAGTGCTATCGAATCAACTGCTATCTGAGTCTGTCCTGGTTCTAGTAATGTGATGTTTACTGGTATGCCCTTGTAGTGCATTTCTGGAATGCAAGCGTACACAATTCTAATATTAATTACACTTAATGGACTTAAAGAAGCACTGATCATGTAATCATATGTTTATAATAAGGTTTATATTCTTCAATCGCTTTGTAAATACTACTATCTATGAACTGCATATAATGAACATGAACGCGTACCGCTATGTGCTTTTATTTTACGATTTCACGTTGAGTGATTATCAAAAGAGTAAGATGTTTTCATTTATATTTTTGCTATTAATCATATATCTGTACTTGTTTTTAGTTATTTGTATTGCTTGTAGGAAGTTAAGTGAGATAAAACATGTATTGGTATCAGACTTAGTAGGTTGGATCAGGAAATACGACTCTGCTCGAAAATTATTGTATTGTCCCTTGTACAGAAATGAGTACGTCACGTGATGTGAACAGGTGTGGAACGGTATTACGCACTAGCAGTGTACCTAAATTAGTCACCCAGCAAAATATTAGGCCTGACAGTCCCCAAACTGAAGGTATAGATCAAGGAAAGTTAGTAGTAGTGCAAGTGAATATGAGGTCAATTATGCCTAAGTTTGATGAATTCAAATCTATAGTTTCTGAAGCAAAGTATGATATTGCGGTAGTTACAGAGAGTTGGCTTGACTCCGAAATACCAGAATCCATGTTAAAAATACAGGGGTATTGCTCAGTAAGAGCAGACAGATCTACTCGTGGGGGAGGAGTGTGTATTTATTATCGCACTGAACTAAATGTACAAAGGTTAAACTGGATAACTCACTGCGAATGTGAAATCGAATATTTAAATATTATCGTACAAATTAAACAACGCAGATTGGGAATCTGTGCCATCTATAGGCCGAAACGTATACCTTATACACAATTTAATTTGCTTGAGGAATCGTTTGCAGATTTTTATGCTCAAGTAGATAACTTAATTGTACTTGGAGATTTTAACATTGACTTCCTTTCTCCTCTACAGTATGATGTCACCTACATCAAATCTCTGTTGCAACCCTTTCATTTACAGCAGATAATTAATAATCCTACTAGGATTACTCCTACCTCGAAGACTTTAATAGATTTAATATTTGTTGACGATCTCGCCCTTGTACAAGATCAAGGGGTAAGAGAACCTGTAAGTAATGGTGATCATTGTCTAACTTTTGTAACTTTGACATGTTGTAAGCCAAGAACAGAGAAGCGTACCATAACTTACAGAGACTTTAGGGATTTTAATCTTAATAACTTTAGTAAAGATGCAAAGGAAGTCAATTGGAATAAAATCTACCAATTTCAAAATCTAGATAGGAAAGTTGATTATCTCAATAACGAAATTCTGCAGCTCTTTAACAAACATGCGCCTCAACGTACTATTCGAAAGATCCCATTACCGTCAGAATGGTCCTGCTCCCATAGCGATGTCCTAAGGACGTCCGTGGGATAACTCTGTGGGCAATACAAACAGTTCATCCCGTATGGAGGTCCCCCGGAAAGCCGTGCGGGATTACCTACCTGGAATTTCTATAAATTAAATCGACCTTACTATTATTATTATTTAATTAATTATAACTATACGAAGGATATGCCTTCGTATAGTTCTACGAAGGATTGATTATAACTATACGTCCCATTGATGTAAACGGGACTTAAACACGACGTCCCGATATCCTGCCAGGAGATCCGTCAGATATTCCTGGGACGACATTTTGCTATGTGGATAAATGGTTAACATTTTGTGAAAATGGTCTTTATAATTCGCGAAATTTGGGACCTTTTTGTTCCTTGAATTCTAAGCACTACCCAAGATTCAAGAATTAAAACCGTTTTTATTCATTCATTCACGAAAATGTCTTTAGCAATCTGAAAAAGTAAAGTTAGTCTTCAAAAACGTATCATCAGATTTCCGTAGCACAGAGAATTTACAACAGATGACAGCAAATTTACGAACATGGTTTGCCATCTAGCGGGAAAATAGGAACTACATTATCACAAGGCTATTCATTGGGTGCGTTTGGCGGTATTCGTGGTAAAAGAAAAAAGTTTTATGAAAAGAAGTCGAACACGGTGAAATATTATGCCATCGAAAGAAAATCTTGCTGTCGGAAAGAGTAAAGCAAAGTCTGAGTTGCAGACTCTCAGAGATTTTTTTTCCCGAGTTTTCCTGTGTGCTTTTGCTGAGCAACAATCAAAGAAATCTGACCATGACAAATATCGAGCTGTTTTCGTCATATGTCGATGTAAATTGAGCTGAATGATTCCTTCATGGTTGTACGTGTGTTTATTAAAATTTTGATACTTGTTTTTGGAAATGTGGAAGTAGTTTGTGAAAAACTTGAATAAATAAATAATTAACAGTATTAGCAGATGGTTATTATTTCAAAAATAAATGCACGTTATCTCGGTTTTTAACAGCATACATTAGTGCAAGGTTTATGTCTAAAGTTTTAAATAATTGGAAAGATTTGTTTTTAGCTAAAGAAATTTACCTTTGTACTCAAGAAATTTTACCTTGTACTCACGATTCTTAAACATTTTCACTCACGAAATTTAGACACCTTGATTCACTAAATTCTTCTATCCCAAATTATGGCTCATTCCTTGATATCAAGAAAAGAAACCCACATAGCAAAATATTATTCAAAATATGCCAGCATGATGAAGGTACGATTGAACTGAATCCAACAAAAGTTGACCTATTAATGCACGAGAATGTCCTTAGAATTGACCGTTACTATGGTAAATGAGACTCAAAATTTCTTCAACATTGCACGAATGCCAACCACTCGCTCACCTCCATTTTGTAGTCATCGTAAAGATGAACCTCCTTGTATATACTAGCGTCTAAACACAGAAAGTCCTATTTTCGAAAGCTTGAAAAAAACACGAGTTAATCGAGTGTGCAATAAAAAAAAAAACACCGTACCTGACTTACCTAACCTCCACGTGCCCTTGCTCACTAATTTTATTCAATTTCCTAATGCGTATATAGATATATATAAAAAGAGAAAAGTCATTTTTCTTAAAGAAAAAAATATAAACAAAACCACAGCAGGATTCAATCCCGGGTTCTCTGCATTAACTTTCCGACATGCTACCAATACGCGCAACAAATTGGCAACTGGAAGCATCTGTTTGGAAGTAATATTTACTTTTTAAGGAGTAATGCGCCTGCGCAAGAATGGCCCCTATGTTTAGGCACTACTCTAGTATATTATACAGTTATACACGCGCAAAATAGCTGTTACGTGAACCCAGATGACAGAAAAATAAAAACTTTTTCTTATGTAATTTCCTCTTAAAATGAAACGTTCTTTCCATAGAGTTAGGAATAGAATAGGGGTAGCACGAGACTGTTTTCTGGACGAGGGAAGTGAAGCCAAGAGACGGAAGGGACGAGGCACTTCCACCACATTGACTGGCCTCATATTTCGAGACCCTCTATACAAAGTATTGCCTTTTTTCTTTCTTATAGGAAGAAAAGTTATTAATGAAAAGCGCACATATCAGGTGAAACTTCCAAAATAGCTATCGTTGTTCGAAAAGACAGCTGTTTCGCAGACAATCGTAAAATGCTTGAAAATGTCCTAGATGTGTTGTGCTGTACATTGTAGTCACACGTCAAAAACATGCGTTTCGAAAAGGTTACCGGCTGACGCACTTTACTCGGTATAGAGGGACTCTAATGGAGCCACACAATATCGCTGCCGCTGGCTCGTAAATTTGGCTTCATGTTACGTCATGCAAGCCTCTCTATTCTATTTCTAACTCTATGGTTCTCCCGTTTCTCCTTAAAAGGATCTTGAATCTGTTCACATTCCATGTTTTTCCAAAAGATATTACTTACTATGGAATTCGTCCCCGAGAAAGAGTTCCTATGAATTCTTTCCTCCCCAATTCTGTTCATGAGTCAGAATGACTGTTCTATCCATCAAACACTCGTAGCTGAACTTTTAACAACTTAAAGATAACTTTACCAAGGTCAGAAAGAAAGAATTTTAAAGCATGAGAAATCATAGAGTTAGGAAGAAAATAGAAAGAACATACATGACGTCACATGAAGCCAAAATTCGGATCATCGGCAGCCATCTTGTGTGGCCCCATTAGAGTCCCTCTATACCGAGTACTGTGAGGATTGCCTTTTCCGATATAGGATGAGTGCACCTGAGAGAGGCAATACTCGGAAAATGGGGTCTCTGAATATGGAGCCACACAAGATGGCCGAAATGCCTCGTGCCTTCCGTCTCTTGACTGCATTCCCCTCTCCAACAAAACAGCCTAAGGTTCCCTCTATTTATATTCCTAACTCTATGTGAAAAATATAAGGGGGAAGGAAGGCACACATACAACTAGCCTCTCAACATAGGAAGTTCTATTTCTCAGTAAGAATGTGTGCAGCTTAAAATAACTTTACATGTTCGTGAGTAATAATGATAATATAAAAAACAACAACAACCTGACTTTAACTATCCCGCCTTCGCTCGCAGACGCTCGCTTGGCATTAATGTATGTAAAGGCACACTTGGAAATGCAAAAGAGATATTGGTTTCTCTGTTTTCTTTGGCTAATAAATATTATCGTCTTAACATAAAAACTCTTATTGCGAGGAATCACCGCGGTGCATTGAAATGTTAATAATGCGAGAGGCTATAAGTACATAGAAATTATCTTTTAAAAATCCCTAAGAAATCTTAACCTCATCGCGGGTCGAACCCTGGTCACCCACGCGGCAGGCCAACGCTCTGTCTTCCTGGACCACGGAACGCTGTCAAAGAACGATTTCCTTATAGCATGCAGTTCGTAACAACGCTATAAGATGCCACTGGCCGCGCCTGAGTAAGACTTTCTATATCGAGACACTTCTCATATAGGAACTTTGCCAGAAACCGACCTCAAAACCTCTATTTACACCGCTGATAATTCCCTATATCCTCATGCTTTCTAAACGACATCTAAGGTAAGTGACTACAATAAGGCCCAGTGTCAGTTTCTCCAATATAATGAACTCTCGTGCATAGATGGCAGCAGTAGATAGAAGGCTGAAGGCTACTAGTGTGATTGCTACTTAGCATTCCCGAATCAATCTCTTAATGGCGACAGTGTGGTGCGTCGTAATATTCGTGTAGTCCGGAAAATCATTCATCTTATTTTTGCATCAACGTAAGTTCCAAAATTTTCTCCATGTGCTTGAAGGAAATTAGTTTGGGTACTATACGTCATTTAGGCTACAGTTTCAGTATTAACAACGTGTTTAATTAAAATGATTTTGTTGCTGGGTTTTGGAGGTACAATTATAAAATAACATGAAATGCAACGTCACTCATTAAGGCCCAGGTGGGCCTTATTGCATTACTGCATTGTAGCTTCATAGTAATTGAAAATGTAACAGTAATTAATGTCACAGATATTTTATATAATTAATATCTAATCGAAATAACATGTGTGTATAGTGTGACAAAATTGGTTTCTAAACACCCTGTTCAAGGGACTTCCACTGGACTTGAACCAGTAGCCATGCGTAGAGGAAGAGAAGTTTCTAACTATCAGCTAATCATGCAACATTCCATAACCAGGCCGACGATAAAGATGTATTCGTGTTCCCTCGCTGTGAACATGAATAATGATTTGGAGTAATGAAAAGTTCATTAAAAAAAAGTTAGAAGTTAATTAGAAATGTGTATAAACCTTTTTTCTAGAAGACATTTTCATTTTCGTAACAATTTGTTTAGTGATTATGGGCCTTCTTCGCATTATTGAAGATTGTTCACGTCAAGTTTAGCTACATTTTTTTTATTTTTCATCATCAGTCTTAAGATTTTATTTGAAGATTTTCGTTTTGAATTAGGTCTTACGTATAATTATATCATATGTAAATTTATTAAAGTAATATTCTTAAGAAGCAAGAACTGGGCCTTATTGTAGTCACCCTAATAAAATAAGGCCCAATGGAAGCATTTTTACTTTTTGTGTTCTTATCATGAAGGAATTGAGCTGCGCTCTCAAGATTTACATATATTGTACTAGAAACAATAAAGTTTTAAACACAGTTAAAATTGCAATATTATATGCTTTGTTGTTCGGGAAATATTCAAAAGTATTAAGGTGGGCCTTATTGTGGTCATTTACGGAAAATTTACAGGGGAGGGTCACAATTCTAAAGTATAAACTTTATACACATGTGCTAAAAAAAAGAATAGAGAAAAGTGAGGTCCGGATAGCCCATGGCTCCTTCTGGACTGCGGAACTGTATCGGTGTTTTATTCTTTCAGTACATCGACACTTCTAGCAACAGATGCATTTAGACCAATGGCATTATTTTGAACAATCTTGTTACGTAACAGTTAACACATCAATTAAAGCAATTTAACTCCAGTTACATTCCTTGTGCCGCTAACCTTCAACATTATGGACAGATAATTATTGTTTACTCTGCGTTAACAGGCTCAGGTCGGGTAAGATGGGGAAAGGAGGTAGACGACCAGGACCTAGGTACCATTCCGGCGTTTGCCTAGTGTGACTCACGAAAATCCCTGGAAAAACCTCAGTCACGATGGTCGGCCGCTGGGATCGATCCCAGGACATCCCGAATGCTAAGTCAACGCTCCACCACTGAGTCACGGCCGCTCGGTTGAATGATTTTGTGTTTGAATGTCTAGTGATGTGTACTTCAGATCCTTTAATATGATATTAATAACATGTCAGTATCTTTGCGTCCTTTCTTATCAAAGTGAATCAAAATATATTGTCAAGACAACAGTGGTTATCCAATTAAGGGACTAGTTCAATTATTTTGTTTCCAGATTTCTTTCTTGGCCCAACACTTACACACATACACTCTTTACTTCCATGAGTTTTTCGTGTATGTAAAAATACTGCAGAGGCAGTTAATAACAAGAACACATGTTATAAATATATGTTTCATTATTTATGTTATGGCTGCTTCCAAGGCTGTACTTTAAGTTACCATTTCGATCACGTTGTACTTATACGGACAGTGCAATGTTGGCAATAAAATTATATTATCTATGAAATTAAACACGTTCTTGTTTTCAATGATTAACAGATTTCCTTCCATTTTAAATCATAAATTCAAGGTCATAAAATGTAATCTGTTACATCATCAGCGAAACGGAAAATAACATGTAAAATAGGCCAAAGATGAAGGACAAATGCATGCGATGTACTGTTTGCAAAACACTGAGTTGTCATGTCATACTTCTAATTGTTCTACAAAGAGTGAAGAAGATCAACTGTCTACAACAATATAAACTTCATGTAGTCAACAAGTAAGTATTTGAAAAACACTAACTTTTGTAACAGAGTGCCAGGTCAAGGTTCGTACAACAGAATAAGTGAGAAGGTATGTTCATCAGGCGCTTCCGAAGTTCAGAATCATGTTCTAACGGTTTTTGCTACAGTGACGTCACGGGCGGATAGCACATAGGGAACCTTTCAATAGGCGGAGGGAAAATAATTTATTATTGCCGTTTGAGTGCGAATTTTTTGATACAATAAAAACTGTTACAATCTGCAATATATAGGCTATAAAATAATAAATATTTTCCTTCAATAGCTGTAGTAGTTTCAGAGCTGCAGCCTGTTATTTGATTTGAATCTAAATTTTTCATCAGTTTATAATAAAAATAATTTTATACAAATCTTTTGGATGTGAATTTTTTGATACAAAAATGACCACTTCCCCCCACCCAAGATCAAAATTTTTGCTGTCAATTCTTCAGTTTCTTTGAACATTTTAAAATGATGGTGAAGGGTGTTTAATAATCAGAAGGGTGGTTAGACCGGAAAAGAGCGAATATATTCCACAAAATGTTAATTTTATTCTATTTCTTCTTTCTTTTGAGGTACTTTGTTATGTTCTTGAAGTTTATACTGATTTTTTTATTAAGCTTATGTCAATTAGAAGGTCTTTTTAGCTGATCTATTAGAATAATACAGGGGCACTGCGCGAACTGATAAACACCACGGACTTTGTTGATGGACCGTCCACGAAAGTTTTAAATTTTTTCCTTGACTTGTAAAGATATTTTTTTAATGATGTATTAAGAATGGGCAAAGGTTTATAAGGAATTGACCTTTCTTATCGTCTGAAGGCCCTTTAAAACTTAAGGTTAAAAAAAAGCAAGGAAAAAGTGATTTTCTTAAATTTATTTTTCATCCCATTTCCCGAATTTTTCGTGAAGTTTATACCAATGCTTTCTTTTGTTTATGATACTGACAACAAGATCTCGCTGATTTCTCTGCTAGTATAGCATGTACACAGTGAATCAAGAATGAAAACATGGAAATGTAAAAATACAAGTTTTTTACATTTTTTTTCTTTAGTTCACAATGGTTCGTGGTGTCCTCAAATCTTGCAACGTTAATTTAACTTATTTCCCGACGTCACGCAATGATGAAATTTGCACAGCGACGTAAGTCGGGCGACAATACAATATTCTATTGTTACATTCATATAGTTTTATATTTTTAAAGCATATAATATTTCTTTTTAATATGGACTTCTTTAGCCTAAAATAAATACTAACCTGCAACGATCTGTCGTTTGACTGGTTGCAGAACGCTTTAGGATTTGGGTCAGGAAACATTAGCTTGAGAGAAACTATACGAACACAGAAATAACTAAAAAATAAAGACATACTTTTCTTATACAATTCGTACTAAAAAGTGAAAAATAATTTTGTTTATGAATGACTAAAAAGAAAAACATGGGGCGCGCCAATTCAAGAACTTATAAAGTGACTGTATATGAGAGCGCACACCATGCTTTTATTTTTAGTCATACATAAAAAATATTTTTCACTTTTTAATACATAGGTCTTAAAAAGTATTTTTTTTTACTCACATCGCTTTGAGTAAAAAGAAAATCTGATGTAACTGGTGAAAGGTTATTTCTAAAGCATCACATTTCATAGAGATGTCTGGTAGGTTTACTGTAATCAAAATAATCTTGTCCGTACAAGAAAAACATACGACACTAGGAATTTTGAAAGAAGTGGAAATTTCATTACAAGCAAAAATTTATATTTTATACCGCAATTTATCCTTATATAGATATACGTGGCAAGGCTACTGAATTTATATACTCTTATTCCGTATTATATATAAAAAATTCCCATCCAAACACCCATAATAAATTATTTAAGGATAAAAAATTCACTATCCAACTCAAATAACAGGCCGTAGCTCTGAAAGTACTGTAGCTATTGAAACCAAATCTGTCTCATATTATAGGCAATATAGCGTATATTATAACAGTTTTTTGTTTTATCAAAAAATTCCTCTTAAGAAATAGACCACAAAAATCTTCTGTCAGATCCGGTTGGTTGTCATGGTAACCCGCCATGTTCAAGTCTAAACAACAGTGGTTGGTTTATGTAGTTTCTTCGATAATAATAATTCATCATGGGTATGTGCTTCGTACCAGATTGCAAACGTTACAATGAGAGACAGACATGTCGCTTTAAAAGGATGAAAACCAGAAAAAGAAAAAAAATCAGCCATTAATTCCACAAGTTACTGTCTACGTTCCTACCATCTAACTTACTTGACTGTTCACTGTTGTTTAGACTTGATCCCCGCCGCTGCTATGGCAACCAACCGGATATGGCGCCAAGCCTTTAGTCCTCCATTTCCTATGCGCTATCCGCCTGTGACGTAAAGGAGGCGTGGTTTCCGAAGGGACACGAGCGCACTCCGAAGTTCAGATGAACAGCCCCTGGGGTGCCAGGTGGCCTAGGTAGCAGAGTGTCAACTTGTTGCGTGGGTTACCAGGGCCAAATCCCGTTGAGGACATTTTTTAACGACGAGACAGAGCACTATTCTTTCTATAGAGAGGACACGGGTTCGATTCCCGATGCTGGTCATCCTGATTAAGGTTTCCCTAGTTTTTATCGGTCACACCAGGCAAATACCGGGATGGTATCTTGAACAACGCAGGGTTGATTCCTTCCAAAAGGGTTCTCTTTTTATGGTTGTGAAATATCCAGTATAAAATAGCCAAAATTGGGCTATATCTAGTGATTGTTAAGGCTTAATCCAAGTGGATTTCCCGCCTTTTTTCGTTTGACGTCAATTATTCAAAATTCAATGCAGGTAAACAAAATGTAACTTTCACAGACCAAAGCTCATGTCATGCTTCAATAATGAGTTCAATTAGCTTTAAGGAAACGTTAGTAATAACTTCAGGATTGTGTGTAGACACTTTTGGGACATTATTCTGTCCGAAAACTGTTTGCACACAATCTTGAGGTTACTAGTAGCATTTCTTTAAAACTAATTGTACCCATTATTGAAACATGACATGAACTTTGGTCTGTGAAAGTTACATTTTGTTTACCTGCACTGAATTTTGAATAATTGATGTCAAACGAAAAAGGCGGGAAAACCCACTTGGATTGAGCCTTAAATTTAAAAAAAGCAACTAATTAAATAAAAGAATACAATCAGAAGGTTTTATACAGGGACTTCCTAGATCAATTTTTCAAATCATATTAATATACTGTGGAGATTTCTATACTTGTGCAGTGTACAATATTGCTTCCTTGACAAACATTTACGAGCACTGTGAAATTTTTGTAAACATTGTTCGGAATTACCATTAAATTTTCGCAGAATTTTCAGTGTTTCATGTTGTTGCTTTGAATTGTAGGAAAACCCAGGTCTTTTCCATTTGCTGAGGTGGCAATTTGAAATTTTCAGTTCTTTGCGCACAATAAACAGGAACGGAAAACGGTTTCTTATCGTAACCACGCAAACAATTCTCATCAAGTGATTGCTGTTGCTATCTTGATAACTCAGATTTCGCAGAAAATGGAAAATATTATCAGTGAATGGGGATTCCAATCCCTAATAGACAAATAGAAAAGTGATTTAAATATAGCGAAGGCTTGAGAGCAAAGGCTTTTTTGGCACTCTATACTGGCAAGACTTTTGACACTCTATACTGTTTGAGGTAGTGTTCACTTATGACTGGCGGTTTGGTCCAGTCGGTAAGACTTTAACTGAAGAACCCGTGTTCAAATCTCGCTTCAAGCTTTTTTATTTTGCTCCTTGTATAACTGTATACCGAATAATGTATAAGTTTCATTAGTAAAGTTAGTGGACATATCCTGGCAGCTAAGATTGCCTAGCATTTTCAGGAGCGATTCGGAACATTTTTCACAGTGTGAGAAAACCTGTCTACAGCACTGTTAGGCCAGTCGAATTAGGTACCTCTCGTGGACATAATTGGTAATGAATTTTTCTCTTCACAGGATTGTTGTAATAGTTGTCCTAATGAACATACTAAAAGTCCTGAATGATCCGCCTTGTGCTAACTCCGCCATCTTGGAAAATGGCGGACGATCACACATCATTCAGTTTTCGGCTAATTTCTCAAAAACGATTAATTTTAGAAAGAAAATGAACTAGACCAATTTCAAAGAACAGAAAATTTCCTATTAGATAGAGCTTTTACATTTCTCTCAAAAGGTAAATTCTTAAAAGGTAAAGGTAAATTTATTCTCTAAAAAATATGGTCACTTTTCGCATCATGAAATTATCAGTTTGCTAAAAGTTGTCACTTTTGCAGGTTTATTGAAATGTTTTGGGGATTAATTGATCATTATTCAACTCTTAAACTAAATTAAACTAGACTCCCTGGCTTCAGAGCCCCAAAGAACTATCACGATCCACGCGACATTTTTTGGTGAGGTAATGTGTAGTCAGCACATCGACACCCCTCGAAATATATTTGTGATTTTCTTCCTTGGGATGAAATTGTCTCTTCACAAGATTGTTGTAATTGTGGTCCTCATCAACATACTAAAAGTCCTGAATGATCCGACTTGTGCTGACGCCGCCATCTTGGAAAAATGGCGGACGATCAGGCTCCTTCATTCGGTTTTTGGCTAATTTCTAAAAAATGGCTAACTTTAGAAAGAAAATGAAGTGGACTTTTTTGAAAGAGTAAAAAAAAAATCTATTAAATAGAACTTTCACATTTTTCTTCAGCACTCATGATTCTCCAGAAATTGTGGTGATTTCCTGTCTTGAAATTATAAAATAGCCGAAAATTGTCTCTGTTACCGGAATATTGTATTTTAAAAGTATATTGACTATTATTCATTTCCAATTGATTTTTTATTATCAACGATATATTGTAGAATATTTCTCAAGTATTTGAGCGCAGAGAAATATTCCCTTCCTTATCTAGTCAAACCACCTTTGCTAATAAAGATATGTTTTCCGCTTCGTGATGTTTGTAATATAAGGCCTATTTCCACACCACCTTTACCATATTGGGAGATAAGGCCAATTGGCGCGTTTTTTTTTTTACGTGGTGTCCCCTGAAGACCTAATCCACGAAGGTAATCATCTTTCTAATGTCCATCTTCATTCTCATCATCCATTATTTCTATTGCAGTTGATTACTACATCCCATGCCGCTGCAGTGAGCGCAAAGATCAGTGCATATCATCCGTGCTTTTTTGCATAAACAACGACCTTCACAGTTTTTATGCAGGAGCATGAAATTAGTTTCATTAGTTCGTCAGGTGCCAATGCTTGAGTCATTGGGATAGGCAGAAGAACGTTTCCATGAGCTTTCCATCCCCATTCTTCTGGATCAAGTTGGTTCCCTCTCCATAACTGCACTTGATGGAAAACCCTCAACATGTGCATGGAGGCTGCGTCTGAAGTCGGAGGAAGACTATCCAACTTCACTTCGATTTTCCTTTTTGCAATTTATATGTTAAAACATTTATACCTGTAGTCATCAAGACATTTATCTGATTTGTCAGCTCCGTATAACCCAAGGACGAGCATTTCTCCTGCTTCACAAATCTCATTCTTGGTAGCATCAGGGTTACTGAAGATACAGCATCTCGAATGTCTTCTCTCTTGTTAAGTAGTGTAATTGTCTTGGTCTTTCCTTTGTGAAAGAAGGCTGAAGTCGTGTCAGAGCCACTTACCGCATGAGCGAACGGGAAGTGTTCTTTGAGGTTAGGGTGCTTCTCCTTCAGTTGCGTGGCAGAGTACGTTTTAGTGGGTACCTTTCCTTTTCCTGGCTTTACGAGGATTACATCGTTCCCATCTGGAGTTAAGGAAATTAAAAGAACTAATAAATCAATGTCCTCACCAACAATTGCAGTTCATTGTGATTTTGCAAAGTTTATGGCTGTGTTTACAATGAGTGTGTCAGCATCGTCTTTAGCTTGCAAGGCGCTGATGGAATGATTTTGTAATTCTTCTGTTAGTAAACCAATGAGTTTGGACTTGTTTCTTTCGTTAGAAAGGAAAATTTCTTGTGAAACTGTTACTTGGGTGTCCTTCTTCACCTCGTAGTCTGCACATCTTTTTGTGACGTATCTCCGAACTCTTTCAGCACTTTTTGTGTTCTTGGTAGTTTCACCATATCCATCAAACACCACAGTGCAGTTCAAACCATAATGATTTTTAAGGTAAGCAATGTAAGTAGAAAAAATGTCTTAAAATGTGCCTTGACGAGGCCATAGTACACGGTGAAATATAAAACCACCATCAACAACAAATTTACATTCGTTAAGGTGCAGTGTCTGTGGATCCATTGTGTCGAAACATGAAAAGAGGCTTGATTTGACACATTTTCTCATTCCTCGTTCATCAAATAGGGATTGTGGTAAGGAGGAAAGTTCATATTTAAAACAGTTCTTCAGTTGGCTGTCGATGTGAAGCGTTTTTATGATTCTTTGGAACAGTAAATTCGTATTTACAGGCACAACTTTTTCATAAAGTCTTCAGTATTATGGTTCATTGAGCTTAATGGAATCACTTTGTCTTTCCTTTTCAATTTCAAGTTCTGGAAGTTCTGACCTACTAAGCTCTTTATTATAGCTTTTCCTATTTCCACACTTCTGTGGCAGTTGATGGTGTCATTTGCACTGACACCTGTCGATAAGGATAATAATTCCTTGCGTTCCACAAATGGACAGTGTATTTCAAGCCAGCTCACAAATATCTTCGTATCTTGATCGCCCTTTTCCATTCTTGATTTTCCTAGATCAACATGTTGGCTCACTGTGACCGGCCTTACATTGCAAAATTCCTCGAAGCTTTCAGCCGCCTCAGATGACACTGGCGCGCCTTGTATCCACTTTGACTCAACACTTTCTGACACTTCTCTTCCTCGACTCAGACCTCCAACAGTTTTCATGGTTCTCATAAGCGTCTGTTCAATAATCATATCTGTCCTTGGCCCAGCCCACAATTTGTCTGTTCTTCTGACTGCAAAACTTCTCATGAATGCTTCCATCTCAGCTTCGGTTAACTTTGTATGAAGAATGCTCATATGTTGAAAGTACATTTGACAAGATTTGGCATATGCTAAGTGGCCAGCAGCGTGGAAGAACGGCATCATTTGTTTCACACATATCAAGTGTAGCTCCCAATCACTCATCCTTTCTGCCTTTATGAAGTTCTTTAGAATAGTCACCATATGGAAGTATTGCAACCAAAGTGTTGCAGTTGGTCCTTTTTCAGCTGTCGATGTAAGGCAATCTTGAAATTTGTTTAAAAGATCCGTAACTACTGCAGAGCCATTAATGGATTCGTAAGTACCTAATCCATTGATAGCTTCTTTGGCAATGTTTGATATTTCTACTTTTATCTCATCGGGAATGTCTATGCTGTTCAGCAAAGTATGTGCCAATGCTCTTTGTGTTAACAAATGAGCTCGAACATCCCTTGCGTATTGGTGACCAGACGTCATTTTATCAATTGAATTTGTAATATAAACAGTGGCCCATAACTCCTTCAAACCGCTGCCTGACATGATGTGTCCGATGGCGCCCATGAAAGACATCAACATATGGAAACCTCCAAGTCACACCGTGATGTTAGATAAATCTGAAGAGGAAGCTACGATATCGCATGCTGTTGCGTATAGTGGCTGATCGAACGTCACAAGACAATGTTTTTGCTTTGTTTCTTGGGACACTTTGGAAGCGTTGTGAAGAACACTGTTTATGGTTTCATAATTGCTTGATGGCATATGCACAAATGGTAGAAATTGGACTTTGGTAACTTCATAAGGTATATGTTCCGTTATCTTCGCCAAAAAACCACTCCAAGATGGCAGCCCGGGAGTATTTAGCCACTTACCACACATCCAAAGCACGTCACTACAATCAGTCATCGGATTACCTGATTCAGTTGGATGAAAAGCGTGTATAACTTGCACGACCACTGCTCGTAAGCCCTCGTCTATATCCCTGTGAAAATTCATTATTGGTATACTTTGAATATATTCAAGGGTTTCTAATGATAATGTAGATTTTGACCTCATCATGGATGGACATTTCTTCACAGCTGTTGAAGGCGTGACGCACTTAATTCCTCCCATGCAATGAAATGTATTATGACCATCAACAGTATCTAAGTTGATATCAACAATATCTACCTTCCTCCCTAAAGTCATTCTTTACCAATGCATGCTAGAAATAATAAATTATACATTGTATTCAAATCAGTAGCAAACTGAGATCAAGAAAGCCACAAAAAAGCGGCGAGCACAGCCGATGTGCTGACCACTCGTCATCTCTGCGATGATCCTTCGGGTCTCTAAAAATATGGACTTTACTTTGACGCTGTAGATCACCCCCGCCATCTTGGTACGCACCTTCCATTGATTTACAAGGGAATTTTTTTACTCATTTTATGCCTCTCGGATGTAGAATATTTAAGTTCTGCTTTCACAAAATTTGTCTTGGTGGTTATTTGACTCTTCTATAGTTTTGGTTTCTGAAGTTTCTCCAAATATATAATTATAATGTATTATTAATAGTTTGCTATATAAATCAAAATATGTTAACGGGAAATTATACTGTTCCTGTGTAAAATATTGCATTTCTATAAAGTAGCATGAGTAAAAGAGAGCATGACGATAAACTGGGCGAAAACAGAAGTTAAAGCTATACCCCTGAAAAGTATAAGACGAAAACAATTCCCATGTTAATCAATGGAAAGTGCGTACCAAGATGGCGGGGGTGATCTACAGCCTTAAGAGTTTAATAATGATCAATTAATCCCCAAAACGTTTCAATAATCCTGCAAAAGTGACAATTTTTTAGCAAATTGATAATTTCATAATCCGAAAAGTGGCCATATTTTTTAGAGAATAAATTTACCTTTACCTTTTAAGAATTTACCTTTTGAGAGAAATGTAAAAGCTCTATCTAATAGGAAATTTTCTGCTCTTTCAAATTGGTCTAGTTCGTTTTCTTTCTAAAATTAAACGTTTTTGAGAAATTAGTCGAAAACCGAATGAAGATGTGTGATCGTCCGCTATTTTCCAAGATGGCGGAGTTAGCACAAGGCGGATCATTCAGGACTTTTAGTATGTTCATTAGGACAACTATTACAACAATCCTGTGAAGAGAAAAATTCATTACTAATTATGTCCACGAGCACCATATACGAGAATCCTAATTCGACTGGCCTACACTGCAAAAAATAGTTGTGTTAATTCAACACAATGCGGTGTCCCAGCGTGACCATCACTTTTGTGTGTTAAATCAACACAACACACGGTGTTGATTTCGGTACTGTAAAAAAATAAGTTACGGCGGCGGTGAGATTTGAACATGGCTTGCTCAGTTAGAAGTCGAGCGTCTTACCGACTTGGCTAAATCGTCAGACAGTAAAAGTGCTAGATGCAAACGATATTTAGTGAAGAACATTTGAATTAAACGACTACACTATAGATTTAAACAGCGTAGGGGATCAAACATACATTGCTGAATCCCCAAAACAAACTAAGATACTTGCACGACTTATCCCATGGTTTAATCACTTCCCATTTGTCAATTGAGAACCAGAATTCCCATTCATTGAGAATATTCTATTTCTATAAAAACAAGCAAGATGGCGACAGCTAAACACTTGAGCGGCATTACTGCTTATCGTAACAACATGTCATATGCGCTTGCTTTCATAGAAATGGAATATATTCTCAATAAATGGGGATTGTGATACCTAATTGGCCAATGGAAAAGTGATTAACTCATGGCATAAGTCGTTAGAGTAACTTTGTGTGTGTTTGGGGTTCAGCAACATTTTTTTAAATCCTCTAGATTGTTTCAATCCAGTGCTTTTTCCACCTGATGATTTAGCGAAGTAGATAAGACGCTCGACTTTTAACTGAGCAACCCATGTTCAAATCTAGCTGCAGCCGTAACTTTTTTTTCTCACAGTACCGAAATCAACACCGTGTGTTGTGTTGATTTAACACACAAAAGTGGTAGTCACGCTGGGACACCGTGTTGAATTAACACAGCTATTTTTTACTGTGTATGTGTCTGCGTCAACTATAAATGTTTCTCAATTAAAATTATTAGGTTTAATTTCGGACAACACGCGGTATGTCATTATTCGACGAGGTATTACGTCATGTGTGTGACGATATCAAGTCATATTTGGTAACAACCAACGAACCCCGACCTCTTGTTCAGAGATTCAACCATCGAGCTCTACGTAAACGATACTGGAGACTATTTAGTGTTGAAAGATAGATACCAGAGCAAATATTTAAACTCGTTTGTTCACTTCCAGTCTAAACCAATGTGGACCAAATTTTCAGTTCTAGCTCAGTTTTTTACGATAGACATCGCTGCGTGGCCCGTTTTTTTATTTAAGTCTTAATTTCTGAGTTATTCATGTAAGAGTATATCGTATTCTGCATAGAATAGAAAATACTGAAAATAATATTTAATTTTTTTGCCAGAATTAAGACATAAATAAAAAACGGACCACACAGTGATATCAAGCGTAAAAAACTAAGAACCGAAAATTTGGTTAATATTGGTTTAGACTGGAAGTGGACAAACGCGATTAAGTGTGCTCTCCGCTCCATGGCTTCATATATTCATGAAATTTTCAATAGCTGCAGTCAGTCCAGTATCGTTTTTGATAGAGGTCATTGGATTCAACGCTCTACCACAGAATAATAAGAAAAGAATGTTAGAAGTTCTCACGTATACGTCGATAGTAGGGACAGTTGCGGCCAGTCCTGGTGCCTTCAGTTTCTAACCAAAGATATTCTAATAGAAGATATGCAATTTTGCCAAGAACATGAAGCCAAACGTCACAGAACGGTCCCGTCCAGTTAGTTCACTTACTCCAACTAAAAATAGTTTTCGTCTAACAAAGATGGCAACAAACTCTCTAGTTGTTCGCTAAACAATCAGGAACGTTACCTTGGTCGATGCTGAGTTGCTTTTTGGCTTCATTGTTTCTGTGCGCATGAGATAGCTACAAGCAAACCCTCTATTAGAACATCCTTGTTTCTAACCAACCAACCGTCATTCTTTATCTACGTAACTGAACGAAGAAGAAGAAGAAAAGCTTGTAAGTTCCTTTGAAGACATCTTTTACCTCGTACAGACGAAAATGGATATAAGATCAAGAGGAAAGAAAACGTAAGTTTAGAAGGCAAAGAGCAATCTATTTCTAAAGAATAAAAAAGACTATAAACCAATACAGAACGTAAACAATATTAAATTTATTAAACATTCTTTGTAAAACATAACGACGATTATGGTCGAAAACTTCATTGACATCTTAGCCAATGGAAATTAATAATTTCCCGCCAATGGCATTTCTCGTAGGTATGACATGACGGTAGACTTGTGCTGCCATCTGACGAGTAGTTCGAAGAACGGTAATTTTTGTATACTATGCACAGTATAGGAAGATTCACTTATTATTTACTTTGGCTCTACCTCCTACGCTAGAGGATCAGCAGCTGCCAGTCAACGCTTTCGAAAGGTTCTTTATTATCCCGTAAGATAATTGACAACATGGCTCAAGAGATATCAACCAGCGTGATAAAGTGATGTTGCTTCCGTCGTAATTTTCTTTCCCAATACATTCCTCAGTTTGCAAGGTCCTGTGCAAGGCCGTCTTTAGTGTAATTGTCCTACAACAATTGAACAAATATTTATTTGTTGTGTGAACTTAGGATATTAATATGTGTAAACACGATAACAGTTTGTTTGAAGTTTATTTTTATAAATACGTACCCTTAATAACGTTAAAGAAATCAAGCACAAATAATTTTGTAATGCGAACTTTGGACCTGACCTGTTGATATCTACTGAAGTGTGAATATGAAATTGGCATGAATTCTTTTAATGGAGAGAGATAATAATATGAAAAGGATCTGACAGAGTCACCTTATTTAAAATGGCTGGATAAATCTAGATCTCTGAAGCCAGATCTGAAATAAGTTTTTCTTTACCTTCTTTGCTTAGAGCACTAGCGTGCGTTGTACACAAATGGACAATGTGTACTGAAAATTATAATAATAATTATAAATATGTAAACACAAAATAATGCCAGACAGAATCAATCTAAATTATAATGTGCGAGGCTATTTTTCTGACGTGGGCAACATTTACATATTAACCAATAAAGTCTCCTGGTACACTTGAAGACCCCTGACAAACTTGAATCCCTTTTATGCACGCCGCATAAAGGAGGCCGGATAAACAGTCCGTTCTGTAAAAGATTGAAAGGAAATCAGTGCTTTTAAGCACCTGTGCTCTGCGATGACATTTTCTGCTGCCACATTCTAAGAAAACAAGTGTTCGTGTTTTAGAGAACTGGAGCAGCAAAAATCCGTTTCAATGGCTTGTTTATGTAAACACTGATCTTGAGTATATTTCAGCCGAAGTGTTGCCAGTCGTTCTTGAGTCCAGTTGCTCAGAGATTTCCCTCCAAATGTTTATCGCATGCAAAAGAAGACACTGACAAACTCATAGAGTTAGGAATATAAATAGAGGGAACCTTATGGTAAGTCTAGGCCGTGTTGATCAACATGTTTGTGCGCGCGAGGACTATCTAAAGACCGTGACAATTTATAAACGTACCCGGTATAAGTGGAGTGAAAATTGAAGATTGTCACGGTCTTTAGATAATCCTCGCGCACACAAACATGTTGAGCAACAAGACCTAATGTAGACTTACCATTAGTCTGTTTTGTTGGAGACGGGAATGAAGCCAAGAGACGGAAGGGACGAGGCTTTCGGCCATATTAACTGGCCCCATATGTAGAGACCCTCTTTTCCGAGTATTGCCTCTCTGAGGTGCACTCATCCTCGTATCGAAATAGGCAATCCTCACAGAAATATCCCCTATAGCCCTCCCAACAACATTAACTTTGAGTAAACAGGTCCTATCGACTCCGTGCCTTGATGCCGAGCAGGAATCGAGGCGGGGAGACGAAACGGGGGATGGTCTACCCCAACTTTGTGGAGAATCCGTTTTCGATTCGTTGTACCCCTCAGGTACTCGAAACAAAGTTGTGTCAAGAAGACAAAGAGGTAGGGGTGGCTAGGAGGGTCCCAAAATAAATTAAAAATCCTCACAGTACTCGGTATAGAGGGACTCTAATGTAGCCACACAAGATGGCTGCCGATGAACAGTAATTTGGCTTCATGTGACGTCATGCATGTTCTCTCTATTTTCTTCCTAACTCTATGGACAAATTACTTTTTCTTCCTTTCTTTTGCCCTCCTTCAAACGCGACACGCAGTACCTGGATAAAAAAGTACAAAAGAAAAAGCACCGCAGTCTGCCTTCTTTCTGCGCGCAACAAATCATTATGCCCAAAGCAGTCTTAGACCGCCCTTTCATGTACGCGTTAGCCGCGAGGTTTGCTTGAGATTCGCCTGAGTGGCCAATAGAATTCCATTGTTACCTTTTCTATTAGCTATTTAGCCAAATGGCAAGGAAAGCATGCGTCTAGCGCTTGCATGAAAAGGCGGCCTTAAGCTCTGTAAACAGTTAAGAGAGTAACCTGTTTCTTTCTACTAGTACTCAGTTATTCCAAATGAAAAGTAGTGTGTGAACTTTTTTTTAAAAAAACAGAACCAACTGTAACGAAAGTTTCTTGCAATTTGAATTTATTTACGGCCTTTAGACTCAGATCGGGAGACAATGTTGGTAGCTAGTTGGCACGGACATAGGTACTATCCCGGCATTTGCCTGGTGTGATTTAGGAAGACCCCTAAAAAATCAATCAGGATCCGAGTGGCCACTGGTATCCTTCCCAGAATCTTCGGAATGCTAAGCCAACGCACGTCCAAATTAATTACGGCCACTCGGTCCGAAGCTTGTTGGAGTATGTGTAACAAGTTTCTCTAATATCGAGAAGTAATAACGGAACTAACAAAAAGCACGGCAAGAAACCGACAACTATTTCGAACATGGACGTGGATTAATATGAATAGGGATATTTTATATGTTCTTATCTCTTCTTATAACTTTTGATTTTACTTTATTTTCAGGTCATCACAATCGCATAATAAAAACAATCCTGTCTGACCAGTACAATGTGGAACTTTATATTCAAGATCATCATATTCTTTCGCGTATTCGTTGACAAATTGGTTGAAATCTTCTTTGGAGTTTACTACAATACATTCAAGCAGCAGAAAGTAATACCTCCGATTAAAAACAAGATTCTACTTGAAAGCGCTGTGTCCATCGCGACAAAAATCAGAAATAAACAGGTGAGTATTTTGTTTTGCTTTGACAGATTTATCAGGTTGTTTAAAAAGGTGTGTACAGTGATGTAGAATACAAAAAAAATCCGACAAAAATCGAGAAATCATCTTTACAGTAAAAGTTCCCACATGAACCTTTAGACAACAAATTGGAGTATCTGTCTGTGAAAGAAATACCTTCCTATATTCATTATATCTTCTACCTTTTGTGCTGTAAAGTAAGGTGTCCCAAAAATGCATTTTCCGTGGACTTTAAAAGCTTATTCTAGAATTATGTTTTTGGAAGTCACTATAATTTGGTGAAGTACACTTGTAACATACTGTAATGCAAAGAAACAAGCACATAAGCATTTCATAATAAGATAAATAATCTCTCTATAAGACATGTGAATTTAAAAGTTATCTTGAGTTTTAAAATCTTTTGGCACCATTCTCGACGATGATTTTTGAACCAAAGTGTACTTTAAAGTACTGTTAAACAGGCACAAAAGAAAAGTTATGAAGAAGTTTGCGGATTGAGGCTTAGGAAGCCCCCTAATACTGATGTTAAAACATGACCTTGAAGCTTACATACAGCTACATCTTATTTATGCGCTCATTGAACGTCTTTAAATAGTCTGTATAGGTTCGTATTAACTATATAATAAGGTATTTATTGTCGTTAACACATTAATTTATTATGAAATGGATTTCCAGAAACTACGTATTAGTTTATTTTTTAACTTGAATTTTAATTGCAAATGTGCATCTTTTACAGATTTTATTATGTTTGTGTTTACATTAAAGTTCCTTACTTAGGATTAATCTTCCCAAACGTGATCTATCCTTGTTGAAAGTATTCATAAAACTAGAATTTTAGTGCCTAGCGCTGCGCTGCAAGGGGTCATGTGTGTAGATCATTGTGGCTAGCTTTGCGTGATTGGACTGGGCTTTCAAATCTATACAGATTCAGATTTGGATATTTCGGTATCACGATCCCAGAACAGTGAAAGAAATAGACTATTCAAACATCTCATGTTCAAATACTTGGGGCCCTCAATCCAATAGGAATCCTGGAACCTAATGCCGTCCAGGCCACTTTTGCTTTTGTTTGTATACATTTTCTTTTCTCTCAAAGTATAGAATATAGTTCGAAAAAGAACGATGCAAATATCACAAGTTTTACATTCGGATTCTGTTCAGATTGACCGGCCCGGGGACCCAAACAGGGGATCCGGACAACTCATTTATATAAACTGACAAGTAAGCGATTAACTGGAAGCTTGAAGCATATAATGTTGCTGCTAGTCACGTGATTTTTCGTCTAAAGGCCGCTTTAGACGATAAAATTTCTCGTACGATAAATCTTAGCGAAAGCAGTTTGCCAGGGTAAAATGAAAAAAGTTATGGATTTATACCATAGTATCTTGCCCTATTGTAGCATTCTTGTTTTCACACTCTGGCACTACTGCTAATCGTAAGATTCATCGTAGCATAAATGCTCTCGTCTAAAGCGGCCTTAAAGCTCCATAATTGAAATACCCTGAATAGTCACGAAAATGAAGCTTCAATTGGTGGATTTGATTTCAGGGAGCCAATCATAATTAACCTTTCAAATGTCTTGACTTTCGCACTAGAAACGAAACTTTATGAAAACTGACTAAGTCCCTATTCGGGAGCCATAACGGACAGTCCCTGTTCTGGCGCCAAATTAATGTGAGGCTCTTGTGTATAGTGAAAACTGATGGCGTTATATGAATGCTCTTTCTGTTCTGTGGGAGAAATAAAAAGGCACAAAGAAAACTAGAAAATCTCCAACAGTGTTACCAGAGTTTCACGAATATTCAAAAGGAAACAAGTTTATAATTTATTTGTTCTTCTTAATGACTGTATAAGATGTTTCATATTTTTCACCCCTCAAGAGTTTCAAGCGTAGCGTAGCACATAGAACACATTCGCAACAGATGATTTCTGTGAAAGTGGCACCACTTGTGGTTGCAGTCGGCACTAGTAGAATTATGTCATATTGAATAAGCTCGGAATTTATTATGTGTGTCCAATCGATTACTTTGAGAGATATATAAGGAGTTGCCGGTATGTATAGTCTCATTCTAACGTTTCTATAGTAGCGACACTTAATCAGTTCGCGAATCCCGTAAGAAGAGCTGTAGCGATTGCAATCATATTTGGTACGATCGTAGAGTCACCTGTTCTCAACGATTTGAACTTATTTAAAATACTTTAAAGCAATGTTTCGTTTCCATGATAACGAATCTTAACAGAAATAAAATTCTATAGTAACTTCAATTCTATTGGAGTTTTAATTTTCGGCGTCCACCCAGCGCCGTGAAGCAAACTGGGAAGTCACGTGAATAAAGACGTGACGGCCACACTCGGTCTAGAAGGCCCCTGATACGCTTGTTCGTGGTTAGGTGGCGCACAGTGCTGTCCACACAGCCGTCACTCTGGTGGACGCAGTTCCACCAACTGCGGACAGATGGCATTGGGGCAGGCTCATGACCTAGTGGTTATTTATTTATTTAAGTTAAAAATGACTGAACAATTGGAACAGAAATTGGTGTGGTGATAGACGGTGACTCAAACCTTTAGTAATATTAAACTAGCAATATATAAGTAATATTGCTACTACCAGTAGTAAAAGCTGTTATCTTCATCAATCAGTCTTCTGTCTCTATTTTCAAGGTCGAAAATATAACATTATAACATACAGATACTAAAGGACAAGGGACACAACTTATATGCAGAAATTAGCTTTTAATGTAACTGACATAATATGTCGACATTGGTCTCTCAACTTTGTTTGATCTTTAAATATTTCGTAGATGAAATCAGTCGACGTTGTCAAAGCTTTCGTAGATCGTATCAGAGAAATTAATCCCATTTTAAACTGTGTGGTTGATGAACGATTTGATGAAGCAATAATGGAAGCTACGAAGATTGATCAATTGATTGCTTCTGGTCAATATGCTACAGATTATTTGAAGGACAAGATGCCTTTCCTTGGTGTACCATTTACGACGAAAGATGGCGTTGCTGTTAAAGGTAATGTACAAATTAAGTGTATTAAAAGAACTTATTATTATTTGCTTGTTTTCGCAAATATCATTTTAGCTTAGAAATTACAGTTTAACAGTTGGAATAAGAAAATTTTCCTTGTTAATGTCTTATTATATTACTTGAGATAATAAAGTATTTCGTGTTGGCGTTGAATATTCGGTGCTCCTCATGTGTTTTGATTTACAAAGTATTTCGTGTCCCAGATTGCACAGTAAACTTACAGTAAGTTTACAACAAGTTTGAGATATCAAGTCGGTTTGCAGCAAGTCTGGCATCTTATGTCCACAAATTTGCAACAAAGTTTCAGTTGACATCCGACAAATCTGCTACAAGCCTGTCACGTCCAACTTGTTACAACCCTATCTTGTCAAAATGTTGGTGAGGAATCATCGAGCATGCGGAGGAAAATCTTCTAAACTGTCTGCATTGGGTTTCGGACTTAGAACCTTGAGATTTGTTTCCTCGTTAGTAATTAGTAGCCTCTTTTGAGTGACCTACATTTTAAGCACAAACAAGTAACAGTAGACTGCAAATTGCTAGTAATCAGCAGGTGCGTAGATACTTCGAACGATGTGGAAACCTTTGCAGAATGTTATTGGCTAGCACCACTAACATCTTTGATATTTTAGTGGGTAGGGACCGTCACGCTGTCGAAGAGTATTCATAGTAGTATGGTGCGGATACGTGAAACAGTATACACGTTCTTGCAGGAGCTTTGAAAAAAATCAATTTACAATTAAGTTTGGCAACACTGGCAACTGTAGTACATGCAGGGTTACTGTTCCCTACCGTCGTGTTTGTATTGGTAGAAGAATAATCTTGCAAACTTTGGTGTAGATACGTTAAACAGTATAGAAGCTATTGTGATATATTTTATCATAAGCTGGCAATACTGAGAACTTGATGTGCTTGGGGATCTGGCAAAGCTGACAGTCATTTTTTTGGGATGGCCATGAACATTTGTTCCAGGTTTTGGTGCCGATACGTCGAGCAGATTCATTTTATGGAAAAGTGGCTTAATTTCTGTGATTAATTATTTTATTATATTAATATAGCTTCCCTGTGATTCATGCAGTGCATTCCTAGGGACATTACCAGCATTTTTCCATATTATGTCAAAACGTCTACAGGCAGAGGAAATCTGGTAAAATCACTTTCGAACCCGTTTTTCTTAGAACTGCGTTTTCGGAGTTAAACACCGCCGCACTTCACGGCGACACACGATGCAGGCGTTAGTTTGAACCCGAAATAAAACTACAAAGATGACCAACTAGAGGAAGACAGAAAAAACTTTCAAATTTCGAAAACAAAGATGTTTTGTCTAAAGACCATGACTCAGGGAATGAGACAAGGGCCCCTGTTGTTTCCAACCGAAAGGACGAGGGAATTTGGAGACGGAAAGAAACAGTAATTGCTATAAATTTATTGCCTTCTGTGACCTCAATTCTTTCTTTTCGCTATTTTCTTTCAAATCTGCCAATGACGAAAGAGCTCTTGAACTAATCAAAGGAAATAGAGGACCAAAAGACGTTGGATTCAATAAAAATGCTGAAGTGAAGATGTCAGATGTCAACTTGGGTGACATAGTGTTTGGTTTAACAAACCCACTCTCCACCCAAGTAAACCCTTAGTAAACAAGTAAAATACGTATTTCAACTGATCGAATATATTTCAAACTATTAACTTGTATACACTTTTTTCTTTCCTATTACGTTGGAAATAAAAATAACTAAACTATCTATAAAAAAAAGGCAAGTTACTGGTCTTGTAAACTAAACCTCGTAAGTAGACCCCCTTGAACCCAAGATCCCCCGCATTACTGGCCCGTTAGTTACGCCACTGATTACATGCCTGGACTACACTGTATAAAATTCTTACATATAAGTAAGAAAACTTGAAAAACACAATTATAGGAAAACAGTGGCGATATAATAATAATTTTAGTATGTACGTCAAATTATCAATTTACTAAAATCTAGAAGTTTATTTATTTCTTTGTAGCCCGCTCATCAAACAGAAATCCTGCGCCACTGGTAGACAGGATAATAACTATTGTTTACTAACAAGCTAGATAACTCAGTTTTTAAAAAATATTTATGTTTTCAATACGAGGAAGGTGATTAAACAGTTAATTGTAAATCTGGTTCACCAAAAGTAAACTGAATAAGTAGTTACGTAATTTTGTTCTGTTACAAACATGTTTTGATTTTGTTGTGCACGATAAATATGTATATGTCTTATATATACGTTATTTGTAAATATTGTAATCTTGTAAATATATCAATAGACATTACATTTTGGGAATTTTTTAGACCCAATCAAAACAGACTTGTTTATAATTTCTTACTATTTGAAAGAAAAGAAGTCATGATTATTGATTAAAAAAACCTTCGTAAATGTGTATATCTTAAAATAGCAAACAATGCAATAAATTATTGCTCTGTGAGAATTATTTTCAATACTGTCTTGTACTTAACAAGGTTTTGCAGGTCTACCGCAGTTTAATGTAGGGTAAAGGGGTGACAGATGGTGCACCTTGTAAGTCAACGAAAAAAGCACTCTTTTTACGTTTTTCTTTACTTAAAAAATAGATTACATGAAATATTAATCCTTTAGGGAGAACTAGTGGAACAGATGTCGCAGTGGGTTAATAAATTAAAAACAACCATTCCATATGTAGAGCACTTGTCTGCATAAGCTGAACGAGTTTTATCGAACCATTTTGTGTGTCACATTTTGTCCAGTCTTCTATAGCTGCTGCATTTTCATGCTGTTCTTGGGGATCAATACATTGATTTTCAATGTAAATAATGGAATCGTCACTATTGTAAACTCAAGCAAAACTGCAGATGGCGATATGATGAAGAGCAAGCCTTCTGTACGTCATTTGCTTCGAACCTTGAAGTTTCTGTCGGCAGACTTTTTGTTTTTATTTCATCAAGTATTTCAGATTATATAACCCATCTTTCCAATGTTTTTGGTATTAGTGAATTCAATGAATCGTTTTGAGACATTGCTTTGTGATTATTTTCTTAAGTAGTACCATTGGTACTGGTTTGTTGTATTGGAGTATGGTTTGGGAGTTCAGTAATATCATTAGATGCACAGGCTTGTGGCGTTGGAACATGGCTTAGTATTTCTTCCTCTATAACTTGAACTGGGTTATATTACGGTTTACTGAGATACTGGAACGGTTTGCTGAACTTGTGGACAGTTAACATAACAAGTAAAAGGTGCGCCATCTGTCATCCTGTTCTGCGGCATCTTACCTCACTGCGTCGAGATGAATATTTTTCAAGATGCCTAACCAGATGGCAGCACTGGCTTAAATGTTGACAACAACTACAGAAATGTAGAAGACCTTAATATGCCTTTGAAACTGTCCTAATTGATGCCTACATCTCTGATGTGTACAAAATAGTGGTGAACACAAATTATTCACTTAATTGATATGCTTAACAAGTTTAGAGTAGTGGTCTACTTTCAATTTTGGTTCTACCGGGAAAAACAACTCTCAACTTTTTTATCCTCCTACGTTTTCTCTTAAACTGTGAAAGATTGGGGCCAACGGACTATTCCTTATTTACTGATCATGTGATGCGCCATCTGTTCTCCGCGCCATCTGTCCACCTCCCACCCTATTTTTCCATATCTACTACTGATCAAGCAACGCAATATATTTTTGGAGAAACATATTTGAAGGAAACGGAATGACATGTGTAAAGTAATATAATAGCAACAGCTCACGATCCTACAAGCCGCTAATGTACTTCATTACCAGATTTACCATGATATAACGACCCAAGATATATCTCTTGTTTAGGTTAGGTTTCGTGTTAAAATATTTTTCATTAAAAAAATACCCATACAAACATTTCATGGCCCATCTGTGGCTTCACCATGTAAAAGTCTGGCACAATCACTGTTGATAGTTTAAGATGTTTTGCACTAAAGGCGGCTGCAATGTCGAGTAACTTCCGCTGACATCTAACTCCAAACCTAGACACTACTAACCAGATATGTGATCACTTGTCTGAATAATGACCGAGAAAGCAACGAGGCCTCCCACAGCATTGATACTAGGATAAACTATCTAGCGTTCTATGCGATAGTTGAAACGCTGTGGTACCTGGGTATGCAAACAAGTCTTTACCCTCTTTGCAGTGTCAAAATATTTCATTCACGAGTATATATTTATGGATGTTATTTTAGCCTTGTTGACACATTTATTGATTCATCCTTGTACTATCTCTTTCAGACCTTCACCTAACATTTGGTTTTCTGCCTCGGCGCCACGAGATAGCTGAAGAAGATGCAGATGTTGTGAAGTGTATGATAAAGGCAGGCGCCATTGTTATTGCAATTACAAACATCCCTGAATTAGGAATGTGGTATGAGACACGTAACAAGATATACGGACAAACACTGAATCCTTACAACTCAACCAGAATCGTTGGAGGGTCTTGTGGAGGAGAAGTAAGAACGTTTTCTCATTTAATTTTAGCTAGAGGAGACGTATACACTAGGTACTAATTTAGGTGCGGGGTGTAAATTTATAGCGCCATTTTGAATCTAACTGGAAGCAAGGGAAACATCTACATATCATACCCAGACCATCTTGGACTTTACCAAACCTCTAGATCCTCTCCGGAACAGCTCCTAGATACTTGGCTAGTAGTTGCTGTGCACTTTTAAGTCCTCTAGGTTTGACTATACGTATTATAATTTTTAGTGGACCATATCGTGGATAGGACATGCGTAATAGGATTGGTGCAAAACCAATAGGATTGAGATTATCTTATTTTATTTAGACTCTATTTATCTTAGGAATTTCATAAGCACTAAACCAATACATTGAATATTTTATCCCCGTTTCTTGATCAACCATCTGTGGAATCATGGCAAGTTTATAATAATATTTCCTCTGCAAATCTTGTGAGCTCTGTAAACATACTCATCCAATTAGTGTGACAATCTTCTCTCATTCTTGACTTAATCCTTTTCAGCATATTTATTGTATTTTCTTTTGTTTTACTTAAATTCATTTTAAATTTTCTTTATAAAATTCTTCCATTCTAGTTTGTAATTCTGCACTTGAAGTGAACAGGATCATATCATCAGCTAATGCAAGGCATTTGACATTAATTTTTATCCGAGTGTATACCAGTTTGAACACTTTCTCCACAGCCACAAAAAAGTAGTTTTGCAGAAATTGAGTTTCTTTTTCTTAGTACTCCTCCAATCTTTAACTTTTCCCCTCTCTTGATGTAGTCGAATGACAAATGTGGTAGTCGAGTATATGTTTTATAGAAATTTAATCTATGCATTCGATGTCTTGATTTTCAAGTGGTTTAAGTACTGCTGCCAAAGAGACTGGATCAAAAGCTTTTTTTGTTCTAAATGCTATGACCAATAGAAGTTCAAATCATAGACAATGCTCGTTTCCATAGCCTCATTCAAAATCTATCTTAACGTATTGTCCTTGTTTCATGTTAAATATCTACACTTTGTAACTGAAGGATTTACGTACAATTGCAGTATAGTTGAGGGACGTTTTAAAAAAACTTGGCAGCTTTTTTTTTTTTCGTCTTCGATTTTTCACGTTTTAACATAATCTAATATTTTAGATTCAAGAGAATCGATTTAGGGTTCATCTACTCCATTCTAAGATTCCAATATGAAATACTTTTGTAAGGAAAATGTTCGTCGTGATATTTTAAAAACAGCTTTTTTGAAGAAAACTGTTTTTGTAGATACCGAGTTCTGTGAAAACGCCCCTCCATTGTTACGAGTTCTTCGCTTGCAGTGTCCGGCACAGAAAGCACACAAAAACTTCACCAAAAATGAATATTATATGAACGCATGTGAACTTTATGTGAACCTATGAAAAATTGTGAGTTTTTGTGTGCTCAATGTGTCTTTTTATTAGCTTCTTACCCTTAGTGCATGTTTTGCACGCATTAAGTTCGTATGTACTGAACTTCATATTATCCAGAGCACGTTTTCAGATCATTTTTAGTACCGTGCCACTATTAAGTGAACTTTTTGTGCATGAATTGGGTATCTGCGTACCAAAAGTTTATATGCACTAGAAATGTGGTGTAGTACATATCAATTTCATGAGAAGTTCATACCTATATTATGCACTAAAAACGTGGTAAAAGTGGAACATATTGTGAACTTTTTGTCGGAACATATTGTACATTTAAAGTGTACTTTGATTTTCAGTGTGTTCAATAATTTCTATTGTTTCATAATGGAATCCAGGCTTGTGTCCAAACAGTGTGTGGTTCACCCATAGGGGTTGGCACAGATATTGGAGGGTCTATCAGAATGCCTGCGTTTTTCTGCGGAATATTTGGATTTAAACCGACTACAGGTAAACCTACAATTAATATTGACGGGTTGAGAATCACATTGGTATAAGTAAAGTCATTCTGAAACTTCGAACTATGAAATGAATTTTCAATTTTCTTGCTATTAAAAACACCTATCTCGATATTTTCTGTATGTATCAAAGAACGTGAGATACTTTTGATTCAAAATTGTGTGTATCTTTGATAAGTTATGCTCTTTTAAAAATTGATTACCGCTCTAATCAAAACGACTGATTTGCACCATTACGATTCTAAGCCAGCATATATATATATATATATATATATATATATATACACACACACACACACACATATATATATATATATATATATATATATATATAATCGGTGTTGACCCAGCATCGTGAGGACAATCGTGAATAAAATATAGTGGCGATCACAGTCAGAGCTTCGGCTCTCCTCTCCCAACCCGTCTAGTCAGCGTGGGAGCAGTAGACCAACTCCTCCCTTCAGGGAGAGGCCTCATCCACTAGTGGATTGAATATGGCTGTGATTTATTATTATTATTATATATGATTACAGCCATATTCAACCCACTAGTGGATGAGTCTTACTGCTCCCACGCTGACCAGACGGGTTGGGAGAGGAGAGCCGAAGCTCTCAGTGTGATCGCCACTGTCTTTTATTCACAGCAGCTCCCCAATTGTTCCCTTGTGATAGGATAAGTCAATATAATAACTATATAGAAAATAAAACTACACTGATAGACCTATTTTAGGGTAAATTATCTTGTCACTAACCAGGAGACTATGAACTTTCTTAAACAATATTAATTAATTAAGTTGTGGTGAAAAATAAATACAGTTCACTGTGTTATTTATAATATTATATTAGATTCTTTAAAATGATATCTGAAAATTAATTAGAACATTGAATTTTTAAGGTAGTTAAGACAGTTATTTCCATAAGAATTTCACAATGTTTTTGCATATATTATTTTTGGCTTTTCCTAAGCATAAGGACATAGTGTTGACTAGTCTTTGTCTGAAGTAGAGACGTTAGGAACCGTTGTATTGCATTGCATTGTACTGTCTTTTGAAGGCTGATAAAGTTTGATGTAATAGCCTCGTGAACAGATTTTATTTAAGTTATGGATACAAAGCGTCAATATTGTTAAATTCTAAATCTATAGCTTCTTTCTTTTATTTATTAATTTATTTTTATCTATCTATTGTTTTTATTTATTTATTAGTCTCCAGTGCAGGTTTTGAAATTCTTATTTCGGGTAATTAGTTTTGAAGATGCTATCAGAATGTTCACAAAATTTAGTTCGATCTTTTCATTTCAATGTAATGGATACCAAAATTATTTCATAATTTTTTTTGTCCCTCTAGGTTTAACCCCTTTAAAAGAAATTCACGAACGAACCGCGGTAGAAACTAAAACCATGTTGTGTGTTGGACCTATGTCAAAATATGCTGAAGATCTTCTACCATGCCTAAAAGTTCTATGTGGTCCCAAAGTGAATTTACTAAGCTTCGATATCAAGGTTTGTACTATTTTTTATTACTTTTTTTTTATCACTCCGTTCTGTTGTTCTGGATTTGCTTTACTACTACTAAGACGACGTACTGAGCCTGCCCTTTTCGTAGTTCGACTCTAGCACCACCTAGTAGCGACCCTTCAAGGAATGTGTCTTGCATGTCGATCATTCTCCACGCATGAACGTATCACACAACACTGCACTTCAAGGAAATAGTTCCAAAATCAAACTTATTTTCCTCGCGATTCAGATAGACAAAGATATGATTCTGAAAAATTGACGACAAAAGTTGAAACTTTATGTAGAGATGGTGAAATATTAACAAGTGCGAAATAACCAAGGTGAGTACTTCAAGTCGAAACAGGATAAAAAAAAATATATATTAACCATTGAATGTAGGTCAAGAAATAAGTACTTTCTTAGCTATGTACGAGGAGGTACTCAAAAGAAACCGGAATTTTGAAATAAATTGTGTGTATTTATTTTTGGGTGTTACAACTTGAATCGCTTTCAAAGTACTGTCTATTTGATGAAAAGCACCGCTCTAAATGTGTTTTCCATTTTTAAAGCAGTCGTGAAACTCTTGCCAAGTGATACCTTTTAATGGCGCCCTCGAATTTTTCTTCACCTCTTTCACATCTGCAAAAAAAATTCTTTTGAAGATTTTTTTCACTTGGGGGAATAAAACAAAGTCACTCGGAGCAAGTTCGAGTGAATATGGCGGGTGCCAAAACTGGATCATGTTGTTTTCGGTTAGAAATTGTTTCACAAACAAGGGTTTGTCTGCTGCTGAGGCACGAATTTTCCTGCAACTCTTTTCATTTGCAATTTCTTGCTCAAAGTCCGTTGGCAGGAACTCCAGGGCGAATCAAACAATCATCAGTAGTTCTGCGACGGTCTTCCATAATCAATCCACCAGTTATGGCGATGTTTTCATCCGTTCGGAAGGCCGAGGGTCGCCCTGAGCAAGGTTGGTCTTCAAGTGGCCTCGAAACGAAAAAAAAAAAAAATAACACACTCGTAAAATTTTGTTTTTCCCAGAGCAGCTTCCTTGTAAGCCGTTTCAAGCATTACAGCTGTTTCCCCAAACAGAAAACAGAATTTCATAGCCTCACGCGTTGAAACTTTTCAGTAATCACAAATATCGCCGAACAAGCGAGAGGCTCTTAACAAAAATATTTATTACGTGGGACCACGATTTCACTCGACAACGCTGGTCGGTAGACTGTTGCAAACGGATTCCAGCAAGAGGTAACTAGCGGCGGAAGCATGCACTACAACGGATCTGGCCACCAGAGAAAGATTCCGGTTACTTTTGGTAACCCCATCGTATTTCCTAATGCATGGAAAATTGACTGTAGAGCAGTTCTAATACCGCTAACTTCAGAAACGATGTACATAGTGTGCAAGAAATACGTTTAAAGATAAGCCAATGTGAGTATTATGGAATGACTCACAAGCAGGCAAAAATTACTTATATGCAATAAGTTGATATTCCAAACGGATTCAAGATGGTGGAGAAAATTTAAGAATTGTGCATGGTTGTATAATCCCTAATTGCAGCAGAACACAGACATAATAACGTTTTAAGGCTCCTTTAATTGCAAAACAAGGACGAAGAATGTTAGATTTTAAAATGATGCTCTGCAATGCACTATGGTATTGCGGACGCAATGATACTCCAGACTAATAGGTGAATATATAGTCGACGGAATTTATGTAGTCGATTTCTTGCATTAAATTATATGCATGAGTCGGCGATATTTTGTGTACAGGAGTCGCTTTTCTCGATATCCCAAAGTACCGAAAAAATAAGCAGTTTATCATCTAGTCTCAAATCATCATAAGGTATGCAATATAGTTCTTTCGACAATCTTTCAAGCAACAAAGGGCGTACATTCATTTTACAGTTTCGCCTACACATTTTTCTTTTTCAAGAGCAAGAGTAGTAACTCTTCACATGCCGCTATCTTTGATGTAAACGGATCGTTGGATCGCCTCATCTATGACTTGGGAGTGGCTGGCATAAGTCATTATAGTAATTTGGGTGAGCCACTGCAGTGGACCCGTCTGCACAGGCTCTAACTGAATAAGGAAACTTAGTAAAGATACTTTTACCGTCAAAACTTCAGTGCTTACAGTGTTAGCAGTGAATTGACATCAATTTTACAGTGCTAACACTGTTTCTTGCAGTGTAATATGCTATCAACTCGACGACCAGTGTCAATACCATAAAATTACATTTTTTTTAAAAAGCTTTTTTTGTAATTTGTTAAATATCGGACGTAGTGAAATATTCTTTTATCTACCAGAAAGTATATATTTTGAGGTTTTAGAAAAAAATACTGACCTCATTCGTTCGTTTCGTCATTATTAGCCGTCACTCATTATAAATATGTAAATAACAAAGTTATTTTCATCAACTGTGACAAGCAAAGAATAATATTATAATTAGAGAGTTAGCGAAACAAACTAAATGATGCAGGGTGTGTCACTCATAAGTAAAGAAATGGATTCAACTGAGCATAGCTTTGACACATGATAGTAGTACTATGTACTGAGTTCGTAGTATTATGTACAGTATATAACGCAGATTTCTTTCCACTATGCATGAAAAATGATTTGACGTAACTGTCCACCATTATTGAGTACGCACAGAAGACATCTTTTGACATCAATATTCGTGACACGGGTCAATCTTAGCGGTGTTATTGCTTGAGTTCTTCACTACTATTCTTGTTGAGCTGCTGATGTGCCTGAGGTTTGTTGACATACACCCGTTACCCATAGAGAAAAGTCTGGTACCTTTAAATCTGTCGAACGTGGAGGCCAAGAAATGTCTATAATTTGGGAAATGATTCTATGCCTAAAAATTGTCTGAAGGAGCGCTGTCGTGTCCCTGGCTCTGTGTGCTGTGGCTCTATCGTGTTGAAACCATATTCCAGGCGTGGTCTACATTGCATGGCGCACAAAATTTGTAATAATTGTTCGATATCGAGCATTAGTGTCTGCCAAGGAACAGGGATCTTCTGTGACGTACCTACACTACACGGCACACTTCACAAGGTGTAATGAACTCGTGGATAACCTGTGAATTCTCAGTAACTGAAAACCTGTACTTTTGATTGTTTACTTACTCTTTACAGGTGAATATGGGCTTCATCGCTCATCATCAGATTGTCAATAAGCTTTGAGTTTTCACGAACGAACTCCTGCATGCGCGTAGCAAATGTGAGACGTTGCCGGTTTCAGCTCTTGCACTAAGTTGCAATTTGTAGGAATTTAGGTGCAAATCATGTTTCAAAGTGCGACGAAAATCTCGTTTGATGCAACTCTAACTGGCCAGATCGTTTTCTTGTCGATGTTTGTGGTGTTTCTTCAATGCTCGCTCACTCGTGGCAAATCAAGTTACGGTATCGAGCACTGTAATGTCCAAACTGACGATGAATCGATGATTTCTGACAGTACATTCTTTACGTGGAAGAAGCAATGATACGCTCTTTGTGTCAAAGATAATTTTGACCACTGTTTTTGCAAACTGAAATACATTTATTTTCATTCCTTGCGAAGTTGTGAATTTTTCCACCTTCGAATTTCCCAAACGTGTCGTTCATGCAGTCTGAAAATATACAAAGAAGGATGAAGGTTAAAATATATTCCTCATCACTAAATATCAATGCAAACTATTTTTTTTTTAAGTAGATATGCCCCTTCTTTCCCTGTACTTTCCTATTTGTATTATTAACAAGCATCTAATATGTAGTTTATTTCCAAAAGCGTCATTGTCCACAAAACGTTAATTTAAGATGTTGGCATTATTCAGTTCATTTCATTATTTTCTAACACATTTGTAAGGTTTTCTGATTCCGGAACGTCTGTAAACTCATTTCATTATCATAAGAAAGTAAAGGACAGAAACAAAAAAATAACAGTATAATTTGCATATATTTTATCTTTCCGAATCCTTTTATGCAAAATCTTGGTAATTAAAAGTTCTACCGTTATTTCCAACACATTCATTGAATTTGATTTGTAAAGCCTTTACGCAACTTCAGCTCAAACGTCCAAGATATTCATGGTTACAATTTTTCCCTAGCTTTGAAAAATAAGAAATGCTTTTGTCGATTTCCCAATATTTATGGCGCTTGGACAATGGCGGATTTTTTTTTAATGGACTACACAAATATAAGGCTAGAGTTATATAATCTTGTAAGTTATGAAGGAGTTACCTCTTTCTCTCTCGCTAGGAGTTACCTCAAGACTTCCATTGCTGTTACATGGAACACGACGGAGGAAATGTTCTTGTAAGCAGAGTTGCAAAGGACGTAAAACAGACTCTTCACAAAGTTGTTGATCATTTTCAAAGTAGTGGATATCCTGTAAAGAAGGTAAATATAGCTTATTTTACGTGGATATCTCTCTAATTCGTTAATAGTGAGTAACTCATTATATGAAGATCGCAGGACGCTTCGCCACAGGGCTGAAAAATAGTACCAAATTGAAACAAAGTGGGATTAATTCAATTTTGTTCTACGCCAGTGTAATAGATAGCTCTATAATATCTGGTGTAGTAAAAAGTAATCCATTATTTTTGCATGACATTGAAGGCTTAACTTACCATAGTTAGAATGATCCGATTTAGGTCACATATGCGCCGTTTCGTTCGATAACGTGTTGCCATTTGGAAGGTAATATCATGATGCCTCTCTCATAGAAGCCCTTGTCCCTATTGGCAAAAAATTGAGACAGTCGATGTTCACAAGCCTCTCTTGACGCGAATTTTTCACCAGCAAACGTGTTCGCCATGGACAGGAACAGATGGTAATCACTCGGTGCCAGGTCCGGACTATAAGGTGGATGCATAAGAACCTCCCAACCAAGCTCCCGGAGCTTCTGGCGAGTCACTATCGATGTGTGTGGCCTGGCGTTGTCCTGGTGGAACACAATGCCTCTCCTATTGGCCAAAGCTGGGCGCTTCTGGGCGATTGCTGCCTTCAGACGGTCCAATTGTTGACAGTATAGTTCCGAGTTAAGGGTTTGGCCGTAGGGGAGCAGCTCATAGTAGATAATTCCCTGCCAATCCCACCAAACACTCAGCAAAACCTTCCTGGCCGTCAATCCTGGCTTGGGCACTTTGCGCCGGCGCACCGCGTTTCGACCACGACCGTTTTCGCGTGACGTTGTCGTAAGTGATCCACTTTTCATCACCAATCACCAACCGCTTCAGAAATGGGTCGCTTTTGTTGCGATTCAGCAGCGATTCGCAGATGGAAATTCGGTCCATTAGGTTTTTTTGCGTTAACTCGTGTGGCACCCATACATCAAGCTTCTTTGTGTATCCAGCCTTATGCAAATGGTTCCACACGGTTTTTTGTGCAATGTTTAGCTCTTGGGCAATCGAAACAGTGCTTACATGACGGTCGGACGCGACAATGTCCATGATTTTATCGACATTTTCGACACTTGGCCTTCCAGTACGTGGTACATCTTTGACGTCAAAATTACCGGAACGGAATTGACGAAACCAAAATTGCGCGTGATTGGCTGTTACAGTGTCAGAACCATAAACACTATTCACATATGCAGCCGCCTGGCTTGCGTTTTCGCCTTTATGGAAGAAAAACTGTAAAATATAGCGTATTTTCTCTTTGCTCGTGTCCATTTTGACGCGCGCTCACACAACACTGAGTCAACTCATCACAACTATCTGAACAGTGTTTGTAGTACGCAATCTCATCGTTTGAACGCCATCTCGTTGAACCCGATCGGACTTATACAACGCGAGCTACAGATCACTGAAGCCATCTGTTGGCAAAATAACGGATTACTTTTTACTACACCAGATATGAAACTAAAAGTCATTCAGTTATTGTTCATTGTACTGTTTTGTAACGAAGCATGTTGTAGTATATACGTGTGCTTCAATTGATTCCTCTCAGAAACTTTCCAGAAGTGGTGGGTGCTAAAAATTCCCCTGCTTCTTTCTTCATTGTTATTATTATTAATGCACTAGCGGAAATTTATAATATAACATCTGGTATTCCCCAAGGGTCAAACCTGGGTCCATTGTTGTTTATTATGTTAATCAATGATCGTTTTAATTTTAACTCTGAAGCATTATTATTAGATGATATATAAAAAAATCCTTCATGCGTCCAGCTAGCGTTATTTGTTGAATATAACGTCTCAGAATAAATGTTCAACAATATTTTTAATGAGTCCAGCACACAGTATGAGTAACGTTAGATGCAGGAAAAGTCTTAGAACAAACAAGTAATTGTTCAATGGTACTGAATTGGGTAGAATCGTACCAACTCATTTACAAAAAGGGCTGGAAATGACAACGTGGTACCAACGGGCCTGTATGAATGACAAAAAGGGCTGAATTTAGTGCAATTGTACCAAGTGTGGCAACGCTGTTTATATAGTTCATAAGCAAGCACTTTAAATAAATTTCGCAGTGGATGCGTCTTCAACGACATATAAAATGTCGCCTTGCTTCTTCTCACAAAAGTTTTATCGCTCATTTGTTTCAACGTAAACGCAAAACGTCTGTTACTATGGTAATAAAGAGGAAGTGTGACATCCGTTTCAAAGTCCGTACTGAGTGGAATGTCAAAATTTAAACATGATTCAAAAAGGAAATATGTTAATTTTATTTGCAGTTTTTCTTAGATGGTACAATCGTCTATGGCCTAAACTCTAAATGAATGCAAACGACTTGCACTTAATTCATTTCCAACATGCAACTGGTGCAGGGATTCTGCCAACCCCCCCCCCCCAATGGGATGTATCCCCAAATACTCTAACATGTACCCCAATTTAATACGTAAGTACGGCTAAAAGTCAATAGAATTCTCCATATCTCTACTTACACCTTCCCGATTTTCACGTTACATCCCCCAAAATAAAAATCCTGGCAGAATCCCTGGTCAGATGGCACTGAGAGTAACAACAGGAAAATAAATTATAATCATGGTTTAAATCTATCCACAGCCAGCAAGCAACATTCACTTTTACGCCACGAAAATTGAGTCAACGCATAAGCAATCAATAAGCTAATTAACTTAATTATATATGTATTTGTGAACTGAATTATTTCTGATTATTATGACTATTCCCACAGGTGAATTTACGTCATATCAAGTACAGTTACCGATTGTGGAGACATTGGATGTCAGTAGAGCCTAAAGGGTGTTCTCTTGAACATCAAAATGTAAGTGGATTCTTTTCTTTAATCAAAACATCAAATGTAATTGATAAACTGATCCCTCATGCACCGTCATATTTCGTTCATCTTCCTTGCCTGTTCAGATTTACTGAAAGCTTTACGCCTCCTATCTCCTACCTATCTTCTTGTATTAACAGGTTTATCAGTGGCATATGAATTGAATTACCTCTCTTGACGTTTAAATTACAAGACGTCTAAAAACAATACTCTGCTTATGTAATAAATATATTTATTAAGTGAGTTTCAACTTTATCAACGTTTCGACATGATCAAAAGCTGTTTTCATATCAAAAAGGATTGCAATCTCAGCCGGATTCAACAATTTCAAGACTCATCATATATTTTTTTTTCTCCATTTAGCTTATATTTATAGCTCAGAGAATAAACATACTGAACTGAACTGAATCAACCCCTTCTTCAAAAGGATCTAATCTGAAATATTACTATCCTGTATGGTCGGGTTGCCATCAAAAGATTGCAGCGTGAGTTCTTCAGACAATCCTAGAGTTGCATTGAATATTATCGCCAATCCTTGATAAGACCTATTTAATTTTATGTCTTACTTTATTCATGTTACAAGTATCATGTTTTATAAAATAACATTTAAAATATATCAGGCTCGTAGTGGGCACCAATATTTTAATCACCAAGCTTCTAATACTCTAGAAACCACCTTTTTGAATAAAAATAAATGTTACCACCACATATTTTTTACTTTACAGAGTTCTATCAACGTATGGTGGGAGTTATTAAAACAGCTTGTAGGTCAAAGTTGCTATACGCTGCCTGGTCTCTTGTTGCTTTTAGAGAAGAAACTGATCCCTGAAGACAAACCTGAATGGGTTGAAGAAATAACCAATGAGTTAAAACAAGAATTCACGGTAACTCATTAATGCTTATGTAACGACATATTTATAATATTATTACTGAAATGTATTTTTAAAAAACTCTTATTAAAATTTCATGGTTATCTTGATCACCTTTGGGTCGTGGTAGTTAGTAGGATACACAGACCGATTCACTCCATGATTTAATTACGTATTAATTAAACACGTCCTTGTAGCTTGAATTCTATAGACGACAGACAAATTCACTCCGTGGATTGTCAGGTGGCTATTTGAGACACCCCTCCTTGAATGAATCTACGAATCAAGTTAGAACAAGAGTTTCTTGGACGAAAAATATAGACGACACGCAAATTCACTCCATGATTTAATTACGTGTTAATTAAACACGAACTTGTAGCATGAGACTCGGGCTGTAACCAGACAAATTCACTCCCCCTGAAGGCTTTTGGACGAAGAGAAAGAAAACACAAAGATTAATTAGTTTTGAGAAAAAAAAATGGGTTGTCTTCGACGAGATACCTACAGGCGCAAAGAAATTAATTTAGTTGAAGAAGAAAAAAAGCAGAAAGGGTGGGAATGATTTTTTTGAAAACGAAATAAGAAATAAAATTATTATTGTCGATCATTGATATGAATGCAAGAAACTTCAAGTACCTTTGAATATGACACACAAATAAATATATTTAGTAATTACATTAGTTTGATTAACAATTAACTAACTGGCATGAATTTAACTGTTTTGCTGACTTGCGTTGAAAGAAAAGAATGGTATTGCGGCAGATCCAATGGTTAAAGTTTAACTTGCTCCAAGTGTCAGAGTTTGTTACCTTGTGGCAGATCCACTGCTT
>JAGDQP010001642.1:0-81670 GCA_022664845.1 Lepisma saccharinum
TATATATATATATATATATATATATATATATATATAAAGTAGGCTTCAGTAAATTATTTTTTACCCATTCCCTTGGGAAAAGCTGAAATGGCGGGCCTGCTGTTATGGTTGGATTACACCAGCGTTCTGCCTTAAGCCCGTACCTCAGGGTAGTCATGAATGTTATAACTCAGGATGTTAGAGAGGAAGTTCCCTGGTGTGTAATGTTTCCCGATGATATTGTACTATGCAATATTAAAAGGACAGAACTTAAAAGGAAAGTAGAGAGTTGCAGGAAGTCTCTGGAAGATAGAGGACCTAAAAATAGTAGAAAGAAAACTGAGTATCTTGAGTTTAACGGAGAAGGAAATGGAGAACTGATATTGAAAGATGAACGACTGAATAAAGTAAAAAAGTTTTAAATATTTAGGCTCATCTGTTACTGGGAATGGCGATTTGGACTCGAAAATAACACATAGAATTCAAGAGGGATGGCGAAATTGGAAGAAAGTATGTGGCATTCTCTGCGACCGCAGAATCACGGTGAAGAATAAAGGGGTGGTTTAGAAAACAGTGGTCAGACCAGCAATGATGTACGGAGCAGATACATGGCCAATAAAGAAAGCACAAGAAAAGAGATAAGATGTAACCGAAATGAGAATGCTACGCTGGATGTGTGGGATGACAAGAAGAGACAGTGAGAAATGTGAGAGTAAGAGGAACAACCAAGGTTGTAGAGATATCTAAGAAGATACAAGATAGAAGACTGCTGTGGTATGGACATAGAACAAATGACTATGTAGTCAGAAGAGTGATGGCATCGGAAGTTGAGGGTAAGAGAGGTAGAGGGAGGCCAAGGAGGAAATGGATAGATAGGGTTAGGAATAATCTAGGGGAGAAAGGTCTCTCAGGGGGGGAAAGTTCAGGACAGGGCTTTGTGTAGAAGACTTATTAGAAACGTCGACCCCACGTAGGTGGGAAAAGACGGAGAGAAAGTAGAAGTGTTGGAGAGTAGATGGAAGCTACTTGTGTTAGATGTTCTAAGTTTTGTTAACGTTTTCTTTAGATTTGGAATGTTGTTTGATATGTTGAATAAAAAAAATTAAGTAGGTGGATCGTTGACTTGCTACCGAGGAAAAGAGGGTTAGATTCCCGGTTAAGCCAACTTTTTTCCTTTTTTTCCATAGACTATTTAGATATATTGACATTTATTATTAATATGTATTCTTTTGACCTTTTCTACATCTTTAACATTTTGTCGTACCGTCCTTTCCATTTTACTTTCTTATTTTCTAAGACAAGTTAAATTCTTTTGTAGTTTTATACACATGAAATGACGAGCGAAGGTGGGTTAGTTAAAGTCAGGTTAGATTATATTTTTATTATGAACAACAAATCCAATACAATTTTAACACGTGTAAATACGTGTTAAATTTCAATATACGTGTAAAAACTAGCTTTGGAGATAGAAGAAGCTCTGACTTAATATCTCCACAAATAATAATATAATTTAAGTGAAGTTTGTGATAATCAGGGAGTGGAGCTCAGAAGTAACTCACGTTCGTTTACAGCCAGTGATCAACTCCTCCCAACCAACAAGGAATTACCCGTGGTACACTGTTTACTACCGTACTGACTTAGATTTTTCCATGTTTCACCTCAGTGTTACCAAGTCAATGCCGGTATATTACCAGGTTTACAGAATTTTCCCTGGTCGTTAGGTTCCCCATTCCCGGAAGAATGCTCGCACAGGAACATCATTTCTCATACATATGACAGGTTTGGGTCGTAACTGCTACTTTCGCTTATAAATATAGGGTAAATAAGAAGACCCCAGCCCCGTAGTCCAGTGGCAATGATCATCGATTTCAGAACGATACTGGAGAGTCAATAAGCCTCCAGTTTATGCTTATTAAGGATTTGGAGATATTTCCTTAGTTTTTCTGGACAAATGTCGGAATTATACCTAAACTAAAACCTTGCCGTTACTTTCACCATTCTTGACCTCTTGAAAGAGTGCTCAAAGGGTACGTAATCCCCCAAACACATGACGCGCATTTTGATAACAAAAGCCTGCCTGCTATTATAATTTGTCCATATTAGCTCTTTGTTCTAATGTGTCTAAAGGAAATTAAATACAAAGATAGTATCGGAAATCTTCAACCAAAACACTCTACAATAACGAACAAGGTTGCTAAAAAGATAGGCATACAAAATGTATTTATAGTAATGTTTAATACTTATGTACACAACAATAAAGGTAATATAAGTATGTGTATTTGGTTTTCCCAGTTCACAGAAAGCTTTGGTTCAAATTAATACAGATATGGCTATTGAGATTGAACTACCAACAATACAACATGCCTTATTCAGGAAACGTTACATCATTGACTTTGGCTGCTATAAGTAAACTGAAATTGTTCTAAAATTTGGTGTGGTGGAGAGGCCAAGTTAATGGACCCTTTTCTGTTAAGTGTTGCAATGTTCAAATTCAAAAAACGGTGAAAACTTTGTAACCGTTCGTTCTAGGAGAAAAATGGTAATAACGACTCAGAAAGAAAAAAAATATGATCTTTCATTTTGTACTCTTGCAAAATTTCCACACGGGCCACCGTTTGTGAAATAAATACAAAAAAAAAGTTTTTTGGTGCCATTTTTTTAAGATCTTTAGAATAATGTGTTTTATCAATGCTGTAAGTCTTATGCTTCTATCATTAAAGGCACAATTTTGCCAAATATTTCACCTATCTAGCGGACTATTCCAAGATATGAGCATTGTATATTAAAATAGTTGCAACCCTCTTTCACCCCTTTCCATACCTAATTTCTAAAAATCCTTCCTTAGTGGTAGCTTACATCATAAAACCCATCTACTGTAAAAAAATTAAGTTTCTAGCTTAAGCCGTTTGTCCTGGGCGTTGATATGTCAATCAGGACTTCTGTTTATATATAAATAGATTAAATTTGAATCATTATAAAAGAAAATATTTACCTCAACTATGATTTTACAGGACAAAATAATACATTTTCAAATTTGGTAATCCCCACATTTCTCAAACCCTCCTGGAGTATATAGTATTACATCACGGTTGATAAAGTAGCTTAGCCATTGTAGCATGTACTCTTCTTATTGCAAAGTTTTCGGATCCATTCCTGAACTGACTAACTTGATTGAGGCCTTTCGAAACGTTCTTCCAAAAGAAAATGCCGAAATGGTACTCCAATTCAAGGTGAGGGCATCCGCGTTCACAAATTCTTCCTGGCAATCTTAAGGTGGATTGGCGCACGGATGATTGATTATCATTCTTAGTTCATTTCATTTCGGAATGGTCAATGACAAATAAAAAAGAAATCAAAATCCAACTTTTGATCAATAATATCTTTTCCAGGTTAACCACACACATGTACATGTTTGCTGAGGGGCGTTTCTGATAGCTGATACTCTGTCCTTTGCTTTTATGTTGCTACTAATCAAAGCATTAATGGAATTTGAATAAACCATTTTAGACTTTTACGACCATAAAGCAATACTATGATCAATTTTCTTTTTTCAAGTCATGCACAAATTTGCTGCACCGACGTTTTGAACATTCAAAAATATGTCTACTAACTAAACTACACTTAGGTGCTGGTACAACATTCCGAAGATGTAAATAAAATTAAAATTAAAATTACTTTTAGCTTGGTGTGCGTAGTCAGCGTACCGGCGGCTTTCATGACCTCAGTTTGCTACTTTTTGTCTTCAAGTAGCTCCTTAATGGTTCTCATGATGCTGGGTCAATACCAAACATACTTCGAGTCGAAGTCGGGACAGCTTGCACAAAGGGCAAGAGCGTTAACCATACGGATATTCGTGAGCCCATACACCGCTGAACATATTTAAATAAACGACTGGAACAAATGCCATAACGACGGCATGCTCTCCCGTTTTGATTTCCGAACACTCGTGTAAGAAAGCGGCGAATCTTAATCATTAACAGAAATGAGAAGAATGCTCTACAGTTTGCAGTGAGTTCTGGTACGCAAAAAGTCCCAAGTGGTAACTCCTGACTAATTTTAATGTTTTTCTTCCTATTATTCCACTAGAATACTACCATTTTTCCTACACGAGTTCCATCAGGTTTTCTTTCTACTTTTTCCTATTTTATTTTTAATGTTTTATTGAAAGTAAAAATAGAACTCCACCAAAAGGTCAACATACCCACCGAAATGACTCAGGAGTTCATTCAACGAAAATCAGAACCGGGTCAAACCTATGGCATAAAGACGGTCTGAGAACGAGACTGAAAACTTAGCCTCGATATACTACCGTGGAGTGAAATCTATGAAGCCCTGATTGGATATTGAAACAAACTTTAGATGCATATTACTCACATTTGTAACCATGTAATATTAGTACGTTCTTTGATATGATTTACTACGATGAATTACAAATAAGTTCTTCATTGGTTACAGCGGTAATTCCAAATGAAAACTCTGAAAATGAGAATTTCAACACACATAGAGGCTCGTATAATTTGTGTAGATTAATTTGTATTGGTTGTACAAATCAATACTTTTGACTTGATTAAAGCATTTTCGCTATTTCAGACGTTTATTAAATCTCAGATCACACCACTTTGTTGCCTTCCCACTGTTCCTAGCATTGGAATTTACGGTTTACAAAGAATTATTGTTTAGCAAGTTGTAATCATTGTTACCTTCTATTACCATTTGTTTTAGTGATGAAACGAAGATCACACTTAATTAGAAAAATAAATGAAGCTTGTACAATTTAACTCAGGGATGGGGAAAAATGAAATATTACGTGTAACAAACGAACATTGAAAAATATACAGATGCTTATCAGAATAATGGAAACACCTGAACGAAAGTGCAACTTACCAGATTAATATGGTGTCGGGCCACCTTTCGCCTTCAGAACAGCCTTGATGCGACGTGGGATGGAGGCATAGAGGTCGTGAATGGTAGCAAGTGGAATATTACACCGTTCCTCGTGCAGGGCATCGGCCAGTTCTGTGAGAGAGGATGGAGGTGGAAATCGTCGCCGGAGTCGTGTTTCCAAGATGGACCACAGATGTTCAATTGTGTTGAGATCTGGGGATTGGGCGGGCCAGGGGAGGTGTTGAACTTCATCCCGATGTTCCTCAAACCACGCTGCAACAACTCCAGCTGTGTGAATGGGTGCATTATCATCCTGGAATATGGCATCATTGTCCGGGAACAACATCCGGACCATAGGATGCAAGTGGTCTCCTAAAATTGCGACATAATCGTTAGCAGTGATGCGTCCGCGAAGTGTGACCACAGGACCCAATGAAACCATGATATTGCGGCCCACAGCATCACCGTGCCGCCGCCATGTTTCACAGTTTGGCGGAGACACTGCAGATCATACGCTTCTTTGGGCGTTCTCCACACATAAACACGGCCCGTGGTTTGGAATAGGGTGAATGGTGACTCATCCGACCATACCACACGTTTCCAGTCGTCAACGGTCCAAGTTGCATGGTCGCGGCACCATTTGCGGCGTGCTAAAGCGTTCTGGTCCCTGATGAGAGGTTTGGCCCGTGCAACACGACCCCGTAAGTTCATGTCATGTACTTCGCGGCGGATTGTGATTGTCGAAACAGGTTGGGGGAGGTGCTGATTGAGTTCCTCCGTCACTTGCGCCGCAGTGGCACGACGGTTCCGCGTAACAATGCGCTTTAATACCCGGCGTGCCCTGTCACTGATGCTTTTCTTCCGCCCACTGTTCCGCTTCCCCGATGTGGTTTTCCCGTGTGTTGTGTAGGCCGTCATCACCTTCGACACTGTCCCTGGCGACACAGCTAACACACTAGTCACTGCCGTCACACTCACTCCACATAACCGCGCACCAACAATTTGCCCTCTTTGAAACTCTGAGAGGTCTCCCATTTTACACTACCTCCGTCTGCTGCAGCCACTGCACACTCCTGTTCCACGACGCCTGACGTAGTATGGAGACCGACCTAACACACCACCACCAGCAGTCCGGCGCTGCGGTCTCCACGACACCACTGCCAACCCATACATCTGACGTGTTGCCAACTACAGGTGTTTCCATTATTCTGATAAGCATCTGTATATGTGAGGGACGTTACAATGTATTGTTCTAAACTTGTTGATCAAAATGCTTCTAACACATAATAAATAATAAATGTTGAATGTTAACAGCATTTCAATCAGTTGTTTATTTGTTAATGTTCACATGAAAACACAAAGGTAGAACACATATTTAAATATCCTTCTGATTCGTACAACTGCAGTTCCCACGAACAATAATTCCTTATGATTCCTAATTGATACTTTGATCTTCGAACACTCAAATAAGGAGAAGGAATCATCTACACATAGATAAAACGTAATAGTAATGCTGGCCTTGCTGTTCCTGAAATTGAAGGATCAATTCATTCAAGCAGTTCAGCTAAAGAAGCAGCAGCAGTCATAGTAGCAGAAGCTTTATAAGCAGCAGTAGAAGCAGAAGTTCGAGAAGCAGCAGTGATGCTGGTCTTACCACTGTTAAATTTGAAGAGGCTTAAAAGCAACAGAAGGAGTCAAAGTAGAAACTCTAGCTGTAGAAGCACTTGTGACATGGCTTATTTAACATCTGAATTGGAGCAACAGACTTGGTTCCTATGGCTTCTACTTGACCCAGAGCTTGAACTTCCCTTTTCACTTTCGTTGAGGCCAAATTTATCACCTGGAGCTTTCTTCATAAATCCTGTATCTAATAGCCGTGGAAGAGCCAACTTAACGTCAATAGATTTGATTGAGTCATCTGCGTTCTGGACTTAACTATGGTAGAACCATCCTTGTGGTTTAATTTTTTTATATCAGCCAAAGCCAATTCTGTAATATTTTCTGCAGAAGGCATGTATTGTACCTCAAAACGTACATACAGGAGAGGTAATAGACAAAGTAGGGATGGGAGCAGTTAAGAAAACACCTTCACTCTGTAATTTGTGACAGGTTTCTGATGATTACAGTGTTGAATGTTGCTTTTATAAAATATGAATGCGAACGTCTCAGAGAGCACCGAGGTCCAACCACATAAAAAGGCATTGTGAATTACGAACATTTGTGTTTCTTTGGAAGAACATTTAGCGCAGTAACTTCAAAGAAAATATAAATATCGAGCCAAGTTGCACATACACGAAAAATGAAGCGACGGGTTTCATTGCTGGTCCAATGAATAAAATTCATAAGTATTGAGGCTAAAAAATATGCTAAAATAGTCCCATCTATGCACCAAGACAAAGTAGATTAAAGGCTTTAGTTTCGAATTTAATCCTGAAGATATTAATGGTAGTCTACTACTCATACCCAGTGCAATATCTGGTATTCACGGTCATTCTTTGTGCGAGTCAAAAAATAAAACTTGTTTTGAATATGTAAATCAGAGAATTAAAAAATATTTGAAAAGAATTTGCCAAAATGGAGGTACTGTTAAGTGGGCCACCTATTGTTGCTTAACAATGTACTGAGTTGCATAGAATCTGCGAAACTTTCTCAGAAAATTTATTAACTTGATTTACTGCTTTTTTTTCTTTCTTTTTTTTTCAAATTGTAAGTATTCTAAGCGTATGTAAATTAAGGTTGTTGCAATGTTTCATTTTTCTTTCAAATAGAAATATTCTTAGGGCGTTTGTACAGCAAATTATTCATAATTCCTTATCAATAAGATTTATAATCAACTTAACATTTTTTTACAATTTCAAATAACAGCTTTGTGCTGTTAATTAAATCAGTTGCATGATTGAAAATTTAGGATGTTTGTGATTTAAAAGTATTTTGAGAAATTAAAGGTTAATTTAGCTGCACATTAAAAATCACCTGAAAGGAACGACTTTGGAGAACTTGTATACTATGGTGCAATTAGCGCTTCTCTACATAGTGGACACACATTTCTGCCAACGCTTCCACTTTGCGTAAGCCGTTTTTATAGAACACTGCACTTTCGGCCTGAAACCACTGTTCTACTTCAGAAATGACGTCATCCCGGGTGTCAAAGTGCTTCTTTTGAGTGGACGCTTCATTTCTGGAAATAAGAAACACTCACTCGGTGCCAAGTCTGAGGAATATGGGTAAAGGGGCAATATTTTTAATCTCAATTGTATTGCTTTCAAAATGGATAAACTGGCAAAATGGACTGGTGTTTTGTCTGCCAACAGCAACTCTCCTTTTTTATTTTCCTCGCCGTTTTCATCTTCAAATTCCCACGTAATAGAGTTAGGAAATCACAAAAATAGTCGCTATTGATTGTTTTACGCTGAGAGTCCCTCAGCCTCAGAAAACAGATAGTAACACCTTAGTGGAAGACCTCTGCGCTCTTGCTTGCCTTTTTGGAGGACGGTGAGGAGCTGTGTTTCCACTGCTTGCTCATTTATTTCATTTCTAGGTCATAAATGTACAACGAGCTTTCATCCATTGTTACTAGTCGGCTAAAAACTGGTCCTATTTATCCAGCTCAGAGCAGTTTAACATCTCCAATGCTGCTTTCTCTCGAATTCTCTTCTGGAAAGGAGTGAGCCATAGTGGAGCCCATCGTGACACTTTATGAAGGTGCAGTTGGTGATAAATGAAATTCCAGATGAACAATATCATACAACTTACAGAAAATTACCTTAAATAACACAATCGGCACCAAAACGACTGGCTCACCGATTTTTTGTTCCTTAACCTCCACATTAAATTAACAAATGCTGAATCTGACGTTTGCCGTATTTTTTAAAAAAAATCTTCGTTTCCATTGTTCCAAATTTGAAGCCTCCGAGCCGTTGTTACCCTATACATCTCTTTGTAAATTATTCCCATAGCGTTGAGGTACATTGGAAACACTCGGACTTGGAATGTGAAACTTCTCAAAAGCGGCAAGGACACGGGCAGGATAGTGTGAAGTTGCCATGTCTGGTCAAAATATACAGTGTAAAATTATTGTCAGAATGGTTTTTATCTATTAATTGATCGTATACAGTATGTTTCACACGTTTCGGCATTCAAAGAATTTCCAGATGGGCATATGTAAGCTTGAGAATGTGCTCTGGGAGAAATTGCAATCAACCCCAACAACTTCTGTTGATTTTTTTTTACATTTTCTTGTAAACTATTTTACAATCCACTTCCTTGCCTTTTTTACAGTAGTAATGTTCCTTATTAGAGATGTCACTTCCATCGAGTACGAAAAGTGATTCATCATCCATGATAATATCGAGACCATTTGATGGCGACAATTCATTTTCAGAAAGTTATTTTAGTTAACGACTTTCAACTATTTCTCTTAACATTTTGGGGCCGATTTTCTCGAAACAAACGACACATTATGCTTTTTCGGAGTATTACTTACGTATTCTGTGCCAATTTTTTGTCTCCTCAGACCCTTATTAGAATTTTCCAGTTTCTACAAGTTTGCCGTTCTTAATAAGTTACTGTATCGACTGATGAGCCAATTCTATATTTTCTTTCCACTTCTTGTAGTGACTTCCGCAACAAATTTTGTTATTTTGTTGAAAAATACATTATTTTATTTCAGATTCAGATTTAGATTTTATTACGTTCATAGAACTATAGATTATGTTCAAAAACTATAGATTATAATACAATAAAGTACAGAAAAATTTTCTTGTCTTCTTTTTCCGTGTTAAATGTTACTGAAGTCATTTAAAGCCTGTAGGCATCTTTGGATCAAGCCAGAATAGGACATGGGAAAGGTAGCGGTCAGGACCTTACTTAAGGTGCCATCTCAGCATTCCTCTGCCGAAGCTGAGGTGAAACTCTGAAAAATATCAGTCACGATGGTTTGCCGTGGGGTTCGAACCCATGTGCCCATTATCGATCCAAAGTTTCTACGCCCGTGAGGGTTGGATCTTTTTTCTCTCGCTTCATAAAACTAGTAAACGTCCTTCTTTCTGCTCAATATCAGCCTGAAATGTTTCTTCGAGCAAGATTACTTCTCTCACATCATTTGTAAAATCTGAAAGTTTATACTGTACAAGATTTACTTATGTAGAAATAAAAGAATAGAGTTCTTTCTTTGTTTTCATTCTTCTTGACTTACGTACAGATTGCAATAATGCATCCCTATTAGTATGCTTTACTTTTCTTTCTATATATATATTTAATGCTAATATGTGTAGTTTCTTCGTAGTATATTACGTTCTTTTAATTCTTGGTAAGAGTAAGACGATTGAGCAGGTTCCGGCTGAACCGCGCCCTAGATGAAGAGATTATTATTATTATTATTATTATTATTATTATACTTATATTTATTGATGTCATATAGTTACCATTTTTTTCTTCTATACTAGATAGGAACTTGGTACTTTAAAATTGTTTTTGATGAACATGAATTTCAAAGGACAGCCGTATCTGTGACTTCAGAGGCATGTGACCATCCACAGAAGCCATCAATTAGTTTGAATTGTTGGATCAGTTCTGGTAAGTGCTTGCCTTATTGTCATATTATGTCATGTAAATATCATTGTCTGGTCTTAAATTATTTGTTTGTGAATTAGGAAGATAAATTATTTCTAGGGATGGGTCAATACCAGAATTTCTCTATACTCGATAGTGATATTTATTTTTGACCTGCGGTACTTGATACTTTCTTCAACATTGTTCTACCCCACACATCACAGGCATATTCTAGGAATATGCTACGAATATCCCAAGCATATTCTACGATATTCTTGGTGTGTGCGTAGAATATTCTACGAATATCTGAATGTCCGGAATGAGCGTATATCCTAAGGATATTCCAAGTATATTCTACGAATATGTCGAGAACAATTATTCTTTGGAAATATTCTCAGAATATTCCTGAAACTCCAACCCACAACAATCTTTTAATATTCTAAAAAGAATATCATAGGAATATCCTTATTTGATCCCAAATATTCTGGGACATTGTACGCACATTCTGGATCTAAATCGGATATCCCTGGGATAGATATCCTGTGCTATTTGGGGCAATGCAAATGATACATATTGTGTAATCAAAAGCAATACACAAATATAATGTTTACTATCGTTTAACGGTTCTACTATATTATCTTCTTCTATCTTAAATACTTACAATAGTTTTGTATAATTTGATTTCAAATACTGTATGCCAGCGGTCCGCAAACTATTTTCAAGTGCGGACCAATTTTATTAGTTTGTAGGTTCTACGGACCACCCTACTCTAGATCTCTTCGAATGTAATTTTTTGTTTCGAGTCTTTATTAATGCCTGCACACTAATATTTTTCAAACAATATTAATTAATATTCGCTTCCCTATTAGGATTTTATAGCTGAAAGAAATTAGATGTTGGTTTCTGTTTAATAACTCAGGGCTATTTTGTAGATCTATAAGCCATTCATTTTTCATAATAGAATTTGTATCATCTCTACCTTTCATGTGCTGACCAAGGTGTGGGCTGAGGCATTAGGTAAGCGTTTCCAAGGACGCGGGTTCGAACCCCACCTGGAGCATGGATATTTGTGGATTTTAATAAGCGTTGCACTTATGAAATCAAAATTATTAAAATAGCCCATACAAAATAACGTTTACGGAAGATTTTTATCTACCTTGTATACTTCGCTCGCAAAAGACCCGTTGAACACGAACAGTGCAAAGTAAGGAGGCGCTTATGGTCATACAAATGAGCAAGCGCATAATTCTCCAACTTTTGAATAGCCATTGTATTCTTAAGGGTTCAGACTACATGATTTTTTTTGTGATACGCAATTGTCATGAACTGGAATTCTAAAGATCAATCTAGTCTAGATTCAGAGGACCCCAAGGACAGGCCTCGAGGACCACATGTGGTCCGCGGATTACATTTTGCGGAACGCTGCTGTATGCAATTGTTTTACAGAAGAGTGGAAGTCGTGTTTTTAAAATTTGAAACTGTTAAAATTATTTCTTCTTTCACTTAATGGGGTATATCAAAATATAAGAAGAAAAAACAATAACATCTAAACATACTTTTCAATGACTTGATGCTATAGTTTTTTTATTATTAAGGAGTATGAGGATTCTCCCCTCCATCGGAACAAGTCGGTGCTTTTTCTGTCAATCTGACTGCTTCTCTTTTGAGGAATTTGCTTATCAGAGCCAGTCGGTAGACACACTCAGGCAAATTGCTCTCTCTCTCTCAGTCCTCTCTCCCCCCACCCCTCTCTGTTTCTGTCTCTCGCTCGCTCTGTCACTGACACACACCGAAAATATTAGGAAACCAAGAATTATTATATGGTGATTTTAAAGGATCCGCTAGCGGTTGTTTTGTAGCTTGAAACCTCATAAAATCTGTATTGTATCCGCCATGGGTCCGTTTTTCCCCTCTTTTTCACGCACATTTTGACCTGTAGCACAAATTGTGCATCTTCTTATTTTATGACGGTATATGACTATCTGTATATGTGAGTGTGTGGCTGGATTGCCATCTGTAACAATGAAGAAAGAATTCTATCCCTTTCCCTGAAACTTGAGACCAGGCGCTTCTTTTTTTTCTTTTTTGAATACTTAAGAATCTTTTTATCGCAGTGTTTTATAATCGGAGGAAGACAAATATAGTTTAGACTTTCTGCTTAACCTGCTTATTTTTCTTCAACATAACGCAAAGTGAGTGCGAAAACAAACAATTATTGGATGGCATATTGGGCTGAAATCGTAACTTTTCTGTCTCGATTTTGTGTGTGTGTGTGTGTACGAATGCTTTCATTCAGTACTCAATATTTCTTAAACCGTTATGAATTTCTTCTACATTTCTAGAATTTTATATCTGAACAAATAGAGATGGGTCGGTGCCAGAATTTTTCGATACTCCCGATACTTATTTTTAACCTTTGACATTTGATATTCCATACTTTTTTTTTGACAGTGTATTTCAAAGTATTAAATAATGCATACATTATTTAAAATTAAAATAAGTGTATTGCTTTCTTATTATTAAACTATCCTGAGCCATAGATGAATAAAGCCATAAATAAAATTCAAATTCAAGAAGACTTAAGATGCAAGTTATAGACCTAACGTTCTACCATGGGATTATTTTTAGAGAAAGATATTAGTCTAAAAAATATCGAAGTATCGAAGAAGTATCAACACCATTAGTTTCGGTATCGATCGATACCGATACTTTGCAAATATCGACAGTATCGAGGTATCGAAAGTATCGTGAACCCATCTCTACTTATTTCATTTTTGTGTTCCTTTAATACTAAATTTACTGACTGAGAGATATGAATATAAAGTTTAATCTCAGTTTTTCAACAGGAGCACACAAGAAGATTAACTTTATACATTGTGTGTACGCTTGACATAATTCTTAATTAGTGACACATGATTCATAAGTGCTGTTCTGATATTTTACTATGTTTTCGTTTATATTTAACTCTAAGAAGGAAGTAGATGCGCTCATATATTTGAAATCAAAGGAGTGTCACTTTATTTCCACAGATGGGTAAGGCGTTTGTCTGTGACTACGATGTCAAATCTAAATTTTGTGGTGATGCATAGCCAAATTCATTCAGATGATCCCACGAATATCAACTGCATAATAAATGATATCTAGAACCTAATGACAGATGATATCGTGGGGGGAAAATTAATTTCTTGTGACTTTTTCATACAATTTCTATGTACATATATTGTAGACTAGGAATTACACATATGCAAGAAATAGCATTAGCACATTTCTTGAAAGGCACAATAGAGACGTCAAAAACTGTAGGTAAAATAAAATAATTATCGAAGAAATAAATTTTATCAAATTGTAAACATTTATTTCTTCCAGTGAACAAGTTAAATTAAGAGAGATTAAGTTTCGCATGATATGCAAATATGTTGCAATTGCTTTATGTTTACTGTATTTACTTTCATATAACTAGAAAAACTATCAACTCGGAACCATTGGAAATTATTTCAAAGGAAAGAAAATTATTTACAATTACTAGGTACGCACACTAAAACAAAAATACACAGCACAGCCTGAGCCAAAGTTGCCTAAAGGACTTAAATAAAAATAAAAATAAAAAAAAATACATAACAAAATTAGAGTTTTCGGTGGCCAATCATTTTCAGACAAGTGGAAAGAGAGCATCATTGAAAGCCTTTTTTACATTCGTAATGATTGGCAACCTATATTTGAACATAATTATTATTTTATCATAAGCATAACACAAAACAAACTTCAGCATCAAAACTGAGATTATTACTCGGAGTTCTACCGGAATTCCAACACAAACAAAAGTAACATTAGAAAGCAATATCAAGGATATTACAGTTGTTTTAATGATTTGTAATAATTACAAGTTTATCACTAGCACAAAGGAAAGCCGGAAGGGCAATTTAAGGTAAATTTATGAGAGAAAAGAAAGGAATATACTTACAGTAGAGCACACACATAAACAAATATATACAAGTCACTATAATATTTCGTGCCCATAATGACACTTAATCATGTGTACAGGAGAAAACGACATGCACGTCTTTGTTGAATAAGCACAAGATAGAGGAGACAGTGGCGACACGTATCGGACGACGCATCGAGCTTAGAGAACAACTGACTGCTATATAGCTCGGAACGATATATAACTGTATAGCATGGAAGTTCAGGGTGGGATCGTGATTGACTAGAGCCTCCTGGAAGCGTTGGTTGTAAGTTTCAGCAGCAGAGGTGGTGGAATTCACTCGTTGTTATCTGATTGCAAGGGAGAAAGGAATCGCTTTCTTGGTGTGGTAAGGATGGGAAGTTGAGTAGTGTAAATACTGCATATGGTTGGTAGGTTTTGTGAACGGAAGTTGTGAGGGTGTGGTTTTCTAAAGTGATGTCCATGACAAAGAATGTGACTTTTGTGAGAAATGGACCAAGTGAACTGCACAATACGGATTGGTTCAGCCTACCTCCAGGAGGCTTACCGCCAACTATCCAATCTCAACACCTATACATCCACCGCCACAGACCTAACTACACCCACCAGCAGAAAATTTCAGATTTCATTACCGCTAATGCTAATGGTCCTCGTGAGAGCATATCTGAAATGTCCATAAAGTACCTAACGCTGGACAGTCCACGTACCCCGACCTTTTACCTATTACCGAAAATCCACAAACCAGGTAACCCAGGCAGACCCATAGCAGCCAGCTATAATTCCCCTACTGAATGCATTTCTGTTCTCGTTGACTCCTTCCTTCAACCACGTGTTCAAGCGCTGCCTGTTTTCATACGCGACATCTACCACTTCTTAGAAAACATCCGTATATTACCGTCTCTTCCTGATGGCATACTGCTTTGTACCATAAATGTTACTTCCTTGTATACCAACATTCCTCATGCCCATGGCTTAGCAACTATGGAATTCTTCTTTAACCAGAGACCCAAACCTCATATTTTAACCACAGCTTTCCTTCTTAACCTGGCCAATCTAGTTCTCATATGTAACAACTTCACCTTTGACGAAAAACACTACATTCAGATCCGAAGCACAGCCATGGGTACAAGAATGGCACCTTCTTATGCTAATCTGTTTAAAGGGGAAGCTCGAAGATGATTTCCTGCAAACTCAGCCTTTGACCCCTCTACTCTGGGTAAGACTCTTGGATGATATAATAATGTTATGGACTCATGGTGAAACCAGTCTCAAAACATTCCTAGAACAATTGAACCAATTCCGTGTTGTCCAGTTCACTTGGTCCATTTCTGACAAAAGAGTGACATTTCTTGACGTGGACATCACTTTCCCGTTCACATAAAACCCACCAACCATATGCAGTATTTACACTACTCAAGTGCCCATCCTTACCACACCAAGAAAGCGATTCCTTTCTCCCTTGCACTCAGAGGACAATGCGTGAATTCCACCACCTCTGCTGCTGAAACTTACAACCAACGCCTCCAGGAGGCTCTGGTCAACCGAGGCTACCCATCTAACCTTGTAACCAAACAGATTCGCCGTGTATCCTCACACACTCAATCTACTCAAACTTCCAACCCACCGGCTCTAATCATCCAGTTCCATCCTAAAATAACCAAGGTCAAACAAATCCTACACTCTCATTTCCACATTCTCCAATCTGACCCAGACAAGATCAGTACTCCCCACCAAACTTAAATTAATTTTTTAACATCCACCTAATCTTAGAAACATCTTAGTCCGTACGAATCGTTCCTCGCCACTACACTAAACCGGCGCCCATACATGCAAGAGACCCAGAAGTAGGGCCTGCTCCATTTTCATCACTTCTCCCATAGTCACTATCAATACTGCTAATGGCCAGTACACCCTAAATCCAAAGGGTACATGCCACACCTCTAATGTTATGTGATTCCTTTTATGTGGGGGAAACAGGTTGTTTAACCTTCGTATTAAAAACCATCGTCACTTCTGCACTATCAACAAACCCGATACCCCAGTCTCCTTACACACCGAGTCCCACAACACCAATTTTGTTCTATCTTTCCTGGTTACCATAATATATATTTTACCCCCTACGACCAGCATCTCAACATGTCATCTTTGGGGGAGGGGCGCCTTTATTCATGGTTTGAGCGCGAAAATAAAACCTAGTCTTAACTCTAAACCTTCCGTTTCCTCTGCACTTTCAACACACTTGCTTCCACGATCCCACCCTTAACTTCCATGCTAAGCAGTTATATATTGTTCCTCGCTATACATCAGTCAGTTGTTCTCCGAGCTTGATGCGTCGTTCGCTACGTGTCGCCACTGTCCCCTCAATCTTGTGCTGATTCAACAAAAAGGTTCAGGTCCTTTTCTCCTATACACATGATTAAGTGCCACTGCGGGCACGAAATATTGTAGTGACTTGTGTGTGTATATATATATATATATATATATATATATATATATATATATAAATAAATCACAGCCATATTCAATCCACTAGTGGATGAGGCCTCTCCCCGAAGGGAGGAGTTGGTCTACTGCTCCCACGCTGACCAGACGGGTTGGGAGATATATATATATATATATATATATATATATATTTGTTTATGTGTGTGCTCTAATACGGAACACATAGCTGTAAGTATATTCCTTTCTTTTTTCTCATAAATTAACCTTAATTACAAGTTTCTGATTGTTATATCGTTCACGTGTCTTAAATCTTTGACTGTACAAGAAATATAAGTTATAATTGGCTATTAATCCCAATTAACATAACCGTTATTTTAGTTTAAAGAAGCCTATTGTTGTAAATACAATTCTTAAATCCTCGTGATTGTACCTTTTTCATTCAACTGCTTCAGTGAAGTTCAAATTCCACATTCTTCTGGATGTCTTTCCCGACTACTGGGATTTTCATTGGAATTACATTGTATGAAATTAGAAGCTACACGAGCGAGCGGAAGATTTCTCCACCTATACGATTTCTCCTATCATGTAGTATGATTTCTTTGTTTTCAGTTTTGCTGCAAATGATCTCAATTGTGAGCTAATTATATTTGTCTGTATATTCTTTTTGGTGTTGACATTTCATTGAACCACATACAGAATGAAAACGTCATTTCTTAATTGGTCAATAAACTGTGTATTGTGTTCATGGTGCGGTTACAAGCGGCCATAACATTTCAACGAAAAATGATGAGACAGAAAACAGTCGCCAAATGAAAGAGGAATTCATGTAGTTTTCGCCTTTATGTTCACTGTAACTCAATGTGGGTTCCTCTGGTAGTCCTGTAGACATTAGGCGCTACTTCAGTTACTGTCAACTAAGACCAATGTTGTTTAAGAACTATCTTCCCTTTCCAACAGATGCTACAAGGAAGATCTTTGAGGGTTTCTCCTTCGCTTGGTGACTTTTCGTGTCTCCGTCATGTTTCATTACGATTTTATGGCATTTGAAGCTCCACCGCACGCACCATGGTTTAATGGACAAGCTATAAGCAAAACGATGACAAACACAATATATTTATTATACGATTGGAATTCTTATTTAAAAATGTAGTTTACCAAGCAGGTTTAAAATACATTTCTGGTATAAGAAGTAGAAATTGTAATAATATTAAATCTATTATTAGGAGGTACAACTGAATTTTATTTATGGTCTTTAAGCATCTAAGGCTTAGGCCGAGGAGGTACATAAATCAGGTGATTCATACATTTATTACAGTTTGCAAACTCCTGCACTATTACGCAATACACGTCAGAATCCTGATACCAGCATAATTCTTAATGTTGGAGACACGCTCAGGAGGTAGCGTGTTTGACTGTTTATCGCAGTGTTCCCATGCCTGGCGCTCTGAGGTGCACTCAGCCTCCTAACAAATTGAGTCCCAGAGTGTCCTTGGTAATCCTGGGCACTTTGGGAAGGTAAAGGCGGTCGAGCGTGAGACTGACCACCCCACTTCACTTTGTACCGTAGGTAGAGAATATGTGGAGCGCTACCTCCACATTCCCATGTACCATTCACAGCACCTGCGTATCACACCCCAGGGGATAGCTTTATTGTTTTAACATAAATCTAGTCCCAGAAGTCTAATGTTTAAGATAATGGACTTCGTACTTTTGAAGGCATGCAGATTTGAGCCGTCTTATCGCCCGTCCTAAAGGTTTTCTAGTTTTACCAGGCGAAACCCGGAATGATATTCGGAATAAGGCTCCGGCAATTTTCTTGGTAATATCCCTTTCCGTGAAAGAGTGTTCACTGAGCGATATCATCCCACAGGCTTGTGACTGGTTAGACCGTAATTGTCTTAAATCCTAAAATTATAAATTAAATAAGTAAATATAGGTACACACACAAATTTGTAGATGTATTAATTTCATATATACTTCCATATTGAGTACGGAGACTGTATACTCAAATTACACACGTTAGTTACACGCTTTCGCTTCCAAGTCGTGCAAAAGTTACTTTATTAAACGTTTGGATCTACAATAAGTTCGTCTTCCGTAATTTTGATACATAAAACTGGCAAAGGAGAAAGAAAGTAGAAGTAGGTATAGTAGAAATCAAGCAACTGATGTGAAATTTAATCCAAATATATGCAGTGTAGCTAGATACGGAAATTGAAAGGTGCACATATCTGGTAGAAATTTCACATCACCTTCTTGACTTGTCGATTTCCAATTTTACGTGTTAAAATTACTTAATACAATCCTAGTGCATATCGAAGCGTATAACGTTGTACGATTTGGAGGCGAAAACACGTAAATAACGACTGTAATTTGATTCATTATATATTTACTTTTCTTGAGAACAAAAATAGAACATAGTTTATCAACGTTTTGTGCTTAAAGTATTCACTGTATAAGTTACCGATTTCAACAAGATCTTCAATGAATTAAAATCTCTTATACTCTGCTATTCTATTCACTCGCAGGCACCGAAGAAGTTAATGCCGCCATGAATCCCGTTGCAATATTTGCCGAACTCAAACGTGGAAGCCAGCCTGTGTACGATGCCGAAGTAACGTAAGTTATTTCAATATGATTTCAAACTATTTTATACTCGTATTGTATACCAAATGTGTAAATGAAATACATAGAATATGGTTCTATTTTTAAAATAATTTTAAGTGTTGTTTAGCAATGTATGTGTTGTTTTTAACTGCACAAGACTGAAAAACAATGCATTGTTAAAATGAAAAAAGTTGTTAATTTTTACGGAGATTTCAATTTTTGATACTTGTATATTGTCTAGGATTCATTCCCACCTTAATGGTAGATTCGGCCCTTGTAAGCTTCTAGAAATTAATAGTCTGTTTAAGACGGACTTGCGTTGAGTTTACCCTCTAGTTTAAAATCATGTAGTAGACGAGAATAGGGAAAACACAAAATTCTTTTCGTTTTGCGCTCGATACATACATTTCTTCTTGAAATTGAATTCTTTGTGCTCTGAATTATTCTGTTCTAAGGAAAGGTCACATGAGCAGGACATACATTAAGATGTTACTAAGCAAATATGCTATACCAAAGCAAGGAGAAAGGAAATTAATAATTTTGAAAAAAACGTAAACTGTAATTTATAAAGAAAAACATTTTCGCTTGTTTAGATAAGAAATCTTTTCATACATTTTTTGTTATACTTTCGTATATTTAAATTTTATTTTTAACAGGAGTTTCATTATACTTGCGTAGATTTAATATCCGAAGTTTCTGGTGTTTGAAAACAAGTATAACCAACCATATTGCTCTGCTATTTCTTTGTATCAGCTTATTCAAGTATGTGAGATCGAATAACGTTGAAATATACCTTACATAATAATAATAATAGTTGAATTTTATTAACGTGCTGTGAATTTTCCTCATTAATTGCACATCATGCCCTACTTCTGTACCAAGTCTTAACTTTTAGATCTACTGGACGTACTCTATAGACAGGGCTCGAAATGGTCAGGAACGGACTGGAACGGCTATAGACAAGAAAGGACAAACGAAGGGAAAGCGTTCCATCTAGTGAAAATTTCCATTTCAAGCCCTGCCTATAAAGGAAGATGATCAATGACTGAATCAGAAAATAGATTCTCCAAATTACAAATTATCAAGTCGAATATCTTGTGGACACGTAGACACAAAAACTTACAACTTGTAAGATTAAGTAAGCTAGCTGACTCATAATCTGTCTAAAATTTTGAGTTTTCCTGGTTTATGTTGGACTGAGTTACAGGGGGTATAAAATGGTCTCAGGTGTTCTTGTAAACAGATGCTGTATCGTTCGAGCTGAAGAGCTTGGCATTCTTACGAACAAGATTATAGCAGCTTCACTTCAAAGCGAAATAAAAAATCATCAACATTTTAAGAACTCTTCAGGCATCAGTTAGCATCGCTTAAGCCTTTTCTTTTCGGTTGTGGTTTGTTGAAGAACTTCTTAAAAATGAAGGCGAGAGACTTTTAGTTAATAACAGCTTCAGTCTAGTTTGAGTTTTGTAATATTTAAGACTTTAAGCCTGAGGTATTCCACTTTAGTATGTTTTACAGTAAGTAAATTATAAACGACGCTGTATTTATTACTTTCCGTAAATAGGGCCGAAACACGAAGTCTAGAAAATCCAGACAGAACAACATTAACATTGACTCTGCGAGATTCTGGTGCCGGCGCTGACACAATTCAAGGAGATGGCATTTATTCGGGATACATTCCCTTTGGTTCAGCACCAGGTCTGCATGAAGTGTGGTGTAAAGCACTGGGAAAAGCTGTGACAGTAACTGGTTTATTATCAGGTGAGTTTACCAAGTAACAATAAAAGCAAACTGACCAACATTTATAATATGTAAGTTACCTATATACTTACTACTAACAAGTTAATATTATGTATTATAATAAGAACGTCACAGAAGTTTAATATACAAGGGCATGTTTAATTTTTTATTTTTTTCGTATTCTATTCATTACATAAAATTTAATTCCAAAATTTAATCCCCATTGGCACTGGAGGGGATGAAAAGTTATCCTTTATCTATTATTCTTTCGCGTAAAAAATAAAATTTATTCTAGTCCTCTGTAAAATATTGTATGTAAATTATATTAGAATGCTTACATTAGAAATATATCTGGCAAATATTTTGATTTTTCTAATTGTTATGTCATAACAAAGTAAAGAAAAAATGTATATTAACAAAATATATGCGAACGGTACGCTAAGAGGCATAAGTACTAATGTACACATGTCGTCCTGTTTGAGACATATTTAGAAATAGGAGGCAAATGACGAGCAACAGTGTCGTTTTGGAAAGCTGCTCTGATGGTGCTTAAGAATAACTATCAAATGAACTAAGCAATGGCATTTGTTTTAGATGAGATATTTGAAAGCCTCGACTATAACGTTATATTTTCCGGGCCTTCAAATTTCTCGGATAAAAGAAATTGTTGCAAACTCTGAAATAGTTAATAATTAATGCATATTAAATCTATTTAATAAGTTAATATGTATGACTGGGGTAGTGGGGTAGCTTTCCAAAATTTTAATAGTGTTCTTAATTTTTTCTGGTATTCTAAAAAATCTAAAAGAAGTTGAATTTTGAATTTATTTAAGACCTTTAGGGAACTATGGCTCAGACCGAACTTAAAAAAAAAGAAGTTGAATTATCACTCAAAATGTCTCTTAAGTACATATTGAACATGAATTTCGAACAAAGATATATCAGAATCTCTTCCCCTCTTGACAAATCGCTAAGCAACTAATTGTCGTTACAAAAAAAAAAAAAAAAAAAAAAAAAAAAAAAAAAAAAAAAAAAAAAACTTATTGTAAGTATTGTCTCGCGAAGAGTATAACCCAGGCTCTGTCTAGGTTATCCCGGACGATCCCCCATATTTATATTACAAGTCTCCTGGGTACTGTCAGTGGGCCACAGGGTCGGATAAGCACTGTAGTTTTACGTCTGACTGAGGTTTTCCGTTTCCCTCAGTATTACATGGCGAATGACAGGATGGTATCGAGACTAAGGGCTGGAAAGGTAAAAAGTTATAGGAAAAGACGATCCGTAGCCTTAAATACTATAAAACTAAAAAATGCACATTTTCGTTTCGTGTTCCGATTTGTTGAATTTTCTATGCTTCTGACCCATCATTCTCATGTAACAGGATAAAAAAAACCGATAAGTGAGTAAAACTTCACATAGCTGTGAGAACAAAATGAAACGTAATAAATTAAATCTTTGTCAGTAACTTTATACTTTATACATATTGACGTTTGAAAGATTCAACGCAACCAGATTCATGCAGTAGAAACAACTGTTTGTCAAGTGTTTCATAGAATTGTGTGTATTTCATAAAACTATTTTTTTAAAAACTGTTGCCATTTTTATTTAAAATATCAGTGTCCTGATTTAATTTCGATTTTTTGTAAATATATTAAAAGTTTCATGTATAAGAGAGTATCAGATAAAAAGGCACTTTTTACTGAAACACGTTTATTTCATTTGCATATTTAAACATAATCATAACCTTTATTAAAGCATTTGTCCCATTGAGAAACAAGACAACGATTGGCATTCTGAAAGAAGTCCTTGATCAGGGATCGAACTAGACTATGTCAGATGCTGTCCACTCTTCATTCGATGTAAAGCGGCGTCAGTTGGGATGTTTATTTAGAGGACGACAATGTGTATTCCCACGTGTCAAAGACAACTACAAATTTGCTTTAAAAGTTTGGCCGGGAAGTACTTACACAGTGTGTTTGCAGTTGGTTACAAACAGTGGAGGCGATGACCTGTTGGAAGTGATGGGCAATGCATTTTTTTAATTTTTCAGGCGGGATTGCATAACTGAAAGTGCATAAAATGATGATGGATAAATAACATATTCTTGCACATTATCTGTAATAAAAATATCTTGTTATTTTACCACAAATGGGCAAAGCTATTGCAAACAAACTAGAGATGCTTTCTACACTGGTATGCAACACTTAAGGACGAAATGGGAAAAATAACGCTGTATAAAAACAGCACTACCTAAACACAAAGCATCTCGGGCCTTTGTATGGGAACAGTAGTAACAATACATGCGTAATTAAGCAGCATGGCATACGGTTTGCGTAAAACATAAGAGTGTTATGCGCGCGCGTAGTAAAATGGCACTAGTTGAATGTAAGTTACTGGCCTGTATCAATCATTGAGACAGACATCCGTTTGTGGTTGTGATGTGCTAGAAATCACTTACGGTAATGGCTCTTCACAAACATCTTGATGATTTGGTTTTTGGTAGAATAATTGGAAGACTCGAGGAAAGGGAAACTGACGAGTGTGGAAGAAAAATTCGGTATGCGTGTGTGGTCCGCCTTCAAGACGACATGTGCAATTGTGTGCCAAAAGGCACCCCTAGTGATGATAGAGACCTGACAGAATGTAACCTCGCAAAACAACATTATTATTACAGGAAGCACGATATCACTGTTTACTGTGTTCAGATGACTACAGAAATGTGGATTGTTTTTCAGACGACCAGTATGCTGTGCCCCATTAACACACGCCCATCATAGTCACTGTTCACGACGGTCCAGATAGCATTAGAACTGAAAGGTAGAACAGAGTGGTAAAATATTTTTTACTAATGACATTAAATTTAGGCATGCCAGTGAATCTTGACGTCATCTAAGCAAGCGCGAGGTAAGTACACTGTATCGCGCCGAAAACACCACTGAAAGGGATACACCTGGTGGTCATATTGTTCTAATATGGGGGTACATTATGATTGATAGACGTGCGGTGCTCTACGGTAATAGCCAGTGAGCTTTATTTCAATAAAGCGCTTATTCTTCTTCTAATTTAGATTTTGAAGTGCTGAGAAAGACTTGAAACAGCAGTTTTACTTTCTGTATTCCTGACGTGTTCGGTGACCCTGGTCTTAAAGTTTATTTTGGTCATGTTTCTTACCAATTTGATATACTCCACTGTCAGGAACAAAATAGCTATACTAAGTGATACTTTTCTTCAAAGTCTTGTGTGCTATTATTTTATTACTTACATTATCTGTATATATCATCTTTAATCATCTGATGATGGGTTGATGTAAGGAGATGCATATCCGTATTTTTTATTTGTGCGGTGTCTCTTTTATGAAAACGTTATTGTGGTGTTATCGCTTCGCTTTTTGGTACCAATCCAACATGGTTGATTGTGAAAACAGTTTTGTTCTAAGCGAATAACAAAATCTATTTCATCCTTTAAATCGGCCCGTGCAAATGTTAAATGTTCGCAAAAACAAATTCAACCATATGTTCATTTACATTTGATTTCTAAGGGATGGCCTGGGTTGTTGTGTATGAATTGCTATCCTAAAGTCGGTTATTTTAAAGTACGAAATATGCATTTCATTATCGAACCATTTTAAGAAGTCGACGAAGATATAAGAAGTCTTGAACAGCTGCAATCAAGGACACTATTAAAAGCTCCATTGATTTTAAATTTCTCATAAAGAATATTATGAATTCATTCGCCAAGAAAAATCTAGTAAGGTTATTAAACTGATTTTGTGGCTTGATGGTATGAAAGGATTGATGGATTTAATGCAAATTGGGATTTGTTACGATACAAGACAAAGTGTTATATATTGTTCTATAGTGTTCACTATTTTGAAACTCTTTGTGTTTCGCAGGGAGTGACACTTCATCAGAAAAACACACAGGAAATTTTACTCGATATGCAAAAGGACCACCCTTCAAGGTTAGTTTGTATTATGTAGTCTAAATTATCTCAAATTTAAGGACATTTTGATAATGTTACTCACACTTGAGAATATTCATAAGCTTAGAGATTTAAGAAAAATTCTTTACTGTAAGATGATACCTTCTACTAAGCTACAAATTATACAAAAATTAGGTATAGCTATTGTACGCAGCTTTGTAATTTGAAAACTTAGCTGTTCACATCTATTTTCTTGAAAACTGAAATGTATTGGTATACAAACATAAATTAATGCTTTTTTTTAAAAAAAATGTTTGAAAACTTTAAACTTCACCTTGCCTAGCGATGTGTGCATTAGGGTGGAGTAAAGTTGTGAGACTGGTTTCTAATAGCGAAAATAAGTCGAATTTAGTCTTCCTGAATGAGCCTGCAATTTTTTTTTTTTTTTTTTTTTTTCTGAAAAATAAGTTCTTCGGATGCTACAAGAGCTTCGAAATTTTCATTATCTGACATTTTGTGTGTGTTACTTTCTCAACGTGAAACTACGTTTTGGGTTAACATTTAAAACTTTTAAACATTTAGAATTAGCTCTGCAACTTACTTGGAGAGAAAACTCGTGCGCATGCGCTATCTTAACGAGTGACTGGTGACAACGGGAGAGTTAATTGTTAATGTTTACAAGTTCTAAATGTAAACGAAAAAAGTAGTTGAGAAAGTTACACAAAAATTTATACGTGTAACAATAATATAAAATTTCCAATAAATAAAGTTTTAAGCTCTGCTGGTACCCGAGGAATTTATTTTTCAGAAAAAAGCTTTCGGAGCTTTATTCAGGAAGACAAAATAAAATCAACTTATTTTCTCTATTAGAAATCAATAACAGAACTTTGACTTTTTTCGCTCCACCCTAATATGTATGCAATTTGCTGGTAAAATTATTTCTTTGGAATAGTATAAATGCGTTAATAAACTGTAAAAGAGACGTTTTTCTCTCACAAATAACAGTAATGCATTCAAATATCAAAATTTTCGATAAACTTACTTTGAAGCTGCTAAATGGAAAAACGGAAAGTCAAATCTAGTTAAACCACGGTTAAACATAATAACTACGAAGCTATAATTTCTCAAAGTGCACTTTTGTATGTGCTAAGTTTAAATGATGTCAGATTTTCTTTTTCGTTGAAAGAAATTCAAAAGATGAGTGCCTATAAGACCAGTATTTAGTCCTAACAGATTCTCGGTACCTTGTAGGTAAACGCTGCACTCTAAAAAAGAAAAATATTGTTACTATACGCTGGCATAAACATCTAAACTTCTCTTGCTCTTGCTGGAGTAAGAATAGACATATTTTTTTCCTACATCATAGGAATTTTATACCAAACACGTACGTGCAACGCTTTTTTCTATTAGTAGTCTTCTCCTTCAGAAACAGAAAACAGCAAAATCGTTATTCCCCGTAAGAACACTTAGGTCATAATATGCATAACGCATCAAGCAAGAAACTTGTAAGAGACGCAGCCCAACAGGCAACAATATTTAAGGTATCGTTTTCCAGTTAATTCAATTTTGCACTAGTGGAAATTTTCGGGACAAAATCAACAACAAAGACTAACGGAAGTTTTTATAAAAATGTTCATTTGACCAAAACTTTTATGTAAATTTTTGCGTTCCTGATAGTAAAAGTTGAGCTTCTCGAAAAGGCAAAATTCTTGAAAACTCAAATCTCGTCCAATTGCTTTACGAAATCAATCTTAAAATTTAATGCGATTAATATATAATACAGGCAAGAAAAAGATACTGAAAAATAAGTCTTAACAAACAGGTAGTCAAAATGAACCAATTTCATGAAATCGGCATTTAAAGATAGCAATTGTCCATCAACAATATTGACGTTACAAAATATAATGTTTGTTTACCGCCTATTCTTGTTTCTTTGAACAGATTTCTTCCTGGCCAACAAAATATCCTCCAAATCGAGTAACTGACCTTGCTGTTGAATCTGTTACGCAAAATCAAAGTGCCGTTAGCGTCACGTTGTCTTGGACAGCCCCTGGAAATTTACTGGATTATGGTACAGGTAATAATAAAATTTACACAACTGTTTAGCAACTGACAGTTTAACTGCTTCCTGACTTAAGTTGCACAAGACCTTTACATCAAATTTCACTACCTGGTTCAGCAAATATCTTTATTAGGGATTTGATTAGTACTCGTTCTCATGCCCTAACTAAACAGAAAGGATCTCAAACTGAGCACGCAACAACCACCCACAGTGAGACATTTCCTGAGTCCTCTTAGTCACGTCAAGTGAATGTCGGAGATACTTGAAATAAGACCAGAACCTCCAATTTTCCTCTCCTTCTTCAAAACACAGTTTTAAATAGTGCTGTCGAAGATGTTTGATATTAAAAAAACTGAAATTGAAAACTACAGTAAATGCCCTTTAACCCAGCATTCCTTGGTTCGGCATATTCTCTTTACGCGCTCTTTAATCCGGCATTCTTCGGTCCGGCACCGACCGAGTAGCTCGCGTTCGGATTTCTTTCGGGTGGATTCGGGCGTTTGTTGATTTTCTTTAGATACTTCTTTAAACAGTAACGCTCATATGTATTTTTATCTTGCCGTAGAGCAACTTATTACACGTACAACTTGTTTTAACTATCATTGTACTGTACTGTATTAATTTTTCTTTGGTATCCCCGCTAAAACTAGATTGACGTTCGATAATCCGGCACGGTCGCGGGCCGAACATGCCGGATTAAAGAGCGCATACTGTACAAACAATTTTGAAAAATCGAAAACTGCAAAACTGTTTCAGAAATAGAAAGCTGCACAATGGTTATTAAAAATTGTAAACCTCTTTCCTAAACTGATGACCATATCATGAAAGATGAAGTATTTTAGTTAAAATTATATTTCACTATGATGTGACTACACAGAAAAAGCAGGCGGAACTTTCAATATCAATATCAAATCATAGGGATACTGGAATCAGAAGGGCAGTATGATTATGAATGAAAGTAAACTTAGATGTAGTTTTGATAGACTTTGAAAAGGTGTTGACAAATCCTACTTAAAGGCACTAGGAAAACCAGGCATTCAAGAAACTTATAAAGAAGCTAAGCATGAAATTCCAAATACAGAGTTACAATCTCTGCTATTAGACATTTCAAACAGCTTTCAATTTTCGAAGATACAAGAAAAGGCGAATTTTTCTCAGACTTCCTAATTTGGAATTAGGAGATATATTTGCTGAAGTAGGAATAGAATATAGGAATTTATGTAAGGATAAAACACATATCTCAACGAAGATTTATACACCATAATTCTCATTTTGTCAGAAAATAATGAACAATTGAACAATAGATTTGAAGATCTAAGAATATGTCTTTTAATCAGACTTAAAATCAATATAAATAAAACTAATAACCAAATAAAAGAAAGAAAAAAGTAACAGTTAAACTGGGAATTAGAAATTCTAAAATCCTGTTTCTAAATCAAAACTAAACTAAACTGGGTGGTGCGACAGCCCCTGTGAAGGACCCTGGCCTGTCAGACAGCTGTATTAAGTGCAAGTGGAAGTGCGTAACACCTCTTCGTAGCTGTGTGTCTGACATCTATGACCCCAGTCCGCTACTTCTTTTATTCAAGTAGGTCTCCAATTGTCCTTACGATGCTGGGTCTATTCTTTTGGTGAATTCAGTTACTTCCTTTGTTTTGTTGCAGAATCAGGGCGAAAATGATACGTTTCATTCTCCGCGACAATGGAATTTTGTGAACAGTTCTCAGTACAGAACACTGTCAGATTTGTGGTCATCTGACAATGAATGTGACTCCTTTTTCTTGTCCGAATCATCCGTTAAAGATTTAGGATTGTCTCCCTGTTAACACCAAAGTCATATGCTAATATCCTTCGAGATGCACAACAATCCTTTTGAATTTCTTGTCTTACCTTTGAAGTGAATTCCTCGTTACGAGCTGAAGTAGGATGTTCAAACCTCACACAGTCATCAACGGTTTCCTGACCACCTTTGGATGCTGCGAACCACCTACATATTTGTACACGAGATAAACGCTTACTCCCGCACACTTGCTGCATCCACGTTACTGTCTCCGATGCATTTTAGACTTTGTAATAGAACTTGATATTCGTTCTCTGTTGCATACCGATTTCGGGATAGCATTTTCACACTTCTTTCACTAAATGGCCGTAATCAGTGTTGTCATATTCGTTCTCCACAAGTGCGAGGATGGTGACAAGAAGCACCGCCATCATAATGCTAAACAACACGCTTAACTAAGTTTAAAATAGAGTCAAGTCTCTTCCAGGCCACGTAGTGCGAGAGTTAAAATTGCATATATATGAAGTTTAGTATCGTAGATTCTATCAATAGTAACATGAAAGTAATTAAAATGTATTTTTGTTTAGGAGCGAATTACCACAGAAAAGGGAAACTCTCCTTCATGCTTCTTGCAAATGTCATTCTACTTGGCGTAAAATAGATCAAGAATGTCATTTCAACATTACAGGAAACACTTGACTCTTTTCCCGAGCGATCGTAGCTCAGTCGGTAGAGCATTAGCTTAGCAACCAGAAGATCCTATGAAAGATCCCAGCGGTTGTCCATCATGGCTGAGGTTTTCCTTCAGTCGCACCAGGTAAATGCCAGGATGGTACCTTCAAATCAGAGAGCGCTTGTCAGTGATTCTCTATCATGTGCTAAACTTTCCTGAGGTTAAAAGATTGTTAACCCTTCTCCGGGCAAGCTCGTTTTGTAACGTAAACTGGACAACCAATGTCTAAGAGACACTCTTGATTATTGTAATAATTATGATCATTTTGAGATGAACTTTAGGATTTATTATTGTGACCAATATTAGTACTTGATGATGTTGCACCTTTTAGCCCTCTCCTAAAATTGGACTGAATTAATTACGGTTGTCCGAGGCTATATCGACCAGGAAAAAAAAATATATATATTTTGCTCGATTTTCTCCTAATCGCCACTTTATTACTCTGTAGATAGGCAAATAGATATAGAATCTTGTTTGAAATAGTCTAGGGGTATTAATTTAGAAAAAATATTGATGATCATTCGAAAAATTAAAAAAAAAAAACTCTTCGTTATGACATGATCAGCCAATAAAGAATGTATTTTAATACTTGTAACATTAGACCTGTATTGTGATAAACATAAGGCGAGTAACAATAACACAATTTCCTGCCTTATTACTATATACAGTACACTATTTGTACAATTTATAAGACCGGTCCAGCTGCACCGCTAGTTCAGTCGTGACCGTTGACCGGGAGACTGAGGTTCAATTCTCATCTAAGTTAACTTGATGTCTCATTTTTTCACAACAGAACTTTTCTTGTTACTACGTATGAATAAATGCACCCTTTAGCTTGTTTCTGCTTTTCATCATATCACATACGCTTCACGGATATTTATTGCGAGGCGGGTGTAAGAGAGCGAAGGCGGATTAGTTACAAAGTTAGACGTTTTATCATTATAAGACATGCAAAATGACTCACTCCCTGTGCTCGCGTTACCTCCAGAATTATTTATTCTCCCAAGTCCGATGTCATATCAACCATCTACTGCCGGTAAACGAAGCATACTCGCTCGTTATATGCTTTCATTCACAGTGTTCGATGGACACTGCATAGCCGTTTCCGTAATCAAATTAACAAAATATTTTTATCTTCCGTTCTTATGTTTATATCATAACGAAATTACAGGAAATACAGCTTTCGAGTAAAGAAACAAAGTAAAAAATTCTCAGGTTGCACAATACAACTATAAAAAAAATAATAAATAAATAAAATAAAAATAATAATAATAAACATTAAAAAATATAAGCTAGTGCCAGCACTGGTTGCCTGGATAAGGGTTAAAACGTGCAAGAAACAGCGGAAGGAATGGATGCCTCTAGTAAGTGAAAACAAGTATAAACGTTGATTGTGTGTGTTCTTTCACATCAAGATCGACATTAATTCATTGCCAATAGTTCGAGTTATCAAACATGGACCTTGAATACACACATCACTTTTGTGCAAACTTTCATACATCAAAATCGCACATTAATTTATCAGCGATCATTCGAATTGTCACACGTCGATCTGGCAGAATGAAAGAACACACAGAGCGAGTTGTTCAGATTGTTTAGAACGGGAATTAAACTTCACCGTTCCTGGACTATTTACAAAGTTCCAGGGCCTTATTCTAGATACCACCCCAGCATTTACCTGAGTGATGAAACTAGGGGGAAAAAACAACAAAAAAAATATTATCCTGACCAGCAACAGAACTCGAATCTGCGTGCCTCCCCAGTGCCGAAATCCGCAACTAGAACTGTTGGACCACAGGGACTGAGTGTTGATTCAGAGTTATTTGTACTTTGTATTTATTGATAAGAATGGTTCTTTTGTTCACATACACACACAAATATAAATTGTAATATGGGAAACGAATTTTCATTACATATTGCAATTGTCAAATGAAATATCTCTACAACAAACAACTTGAATATTATACTACAGTACTTACTCGAATATCATGCACTCAAATATACTAATTTCAAATGACTCACATGTCAGTGATGGAGCACTTACCTCTGGTGCGTGGGGTCCTCGATTCGATCCCGGCTCATGTCATGTGGGTTTTGTGGTGGAGAAACACCGTGTCTGTGGGTACTTTCAAACAATGCTAATGTATAGTCCCACTAAAAAGAGCAAATAATTCTGAATAACCATTAGGATACTTTGAATCACTTTTCATAATTTATATGAATATGAGTAACTTACGATGCAGCTTCCATACTTTTCAGAAAATAAAACATTGGAAAACGTATTCACAAATAGTTAACTATGACAAATGTGCAGAAGTGTGCGCTGTTGAATGTGAGGAAAGATAAAAAAACGTAATGAGCACAAGAGTTACTTGAAATTGTGAAATGTCACGTAAACGACGATTTTTAAAAGTTTTATTAATGGCCTTTAGGCATCTAACAGGCTGGGATTGGGGAGGGGAAAGGATGTGGGAAGGTGTCGGCCAGGGCCTAACTTGAAGGTACCATCCCGGCATTTGCCTAATATGACTGAGGGAAAAACCTGGAAAAACCTCAGTCAGCCGCTGGGTTTTCTCCTACAAGAACAGCATATCTTCAATGATCTTATATAGCTCCAATCAGTTCTCCAAAATATAAACTGTTTCAGTTTTCTGTGTAATTGACATGACCTTCATCAAGGCAATTTCTTTTAATATTAGAAAAACGAATAATTAGAACATTATTATTGTTATTCTCATTAAAATCTTTCGCTTTTAATTTCAGCACAAAATTACATGATTCGTTACTCCAAGGACAGAAAAGCATTACAGAGAGGTTATGAAACCACCTCAATTGTGTGGGAGGAGAAACTAACAGTGATACCCAAATCTGCTGGACAGAAGGAAAATATTACCTTTTCTATACTTCCGGAAATCAACAACAGCGCAATTTTTTTAATAATTATAACAAATGGCAATCAGGAATTGACAAGCAACTCATCAAACATAGTAGAAATTGGACCAACGTGGTGTAAGCTTTCATCTAGTTTTCACGGAAATCCTACGGGTATATCCAAAGTTTCAGAATCGTCTCCTGGAGGAGGACATTATGTACGTGCATCAGGAATGATAATGCTCATTGGAACAGTGTTTAACATCCTCAGGTTTGTGACGTAAAACTATAAACTATTTACATGCAGTATAAGAATACAACCTAGTCATTCATCTTCATAGATCACACATCATACTTCAAAAGCTCATTCAATTTTATATGATTTTGTAAATTACGTAGTAATAAATATTGTACACCTAAAAAAAGTTTATTTTATTAAACAATGCTTCCTGTCTATGTACGTTAATACCATTTGTATTGGAACTAGTATCAAAATGTATGATGGTTAAACAAATAACTTTTAAATGCCCTAAAAAGGAGAAAAATTCAATACTTTTCGTGTCATTATGAAAACACACTTTTAATGTCCATCATCATTTAGATGTAAATCTTTCACTATATACATTTATTTTCTAGCCTTCGTAAAGATAAAGATAAAATGAATTTTATGGGCTGTAACAGCACTATGGCATACACCCGTTCCAATTCTAGCCTTCGTGTATTCAACCTACGGAATCTGATACAAGGCAGTAATAATGGTGTATCGGTAGTCTTAAAAAGAATAGTATCTGAGCGTTTGATTCATAAATGATTTGCTACCACTATGTGGGAAAGTACATGTGTAGATGCATTAATATATTTGAACTTTAGTAATATAGTAATAACGCTGATGCTACAACAAACAAAAATAAACTATACCTGTAGACAAAGCAGTAGTCAGGAAAAGATCGGAGGGAAACATTTGACTTCAGAGATTTACTGGAAATTTGCTTGAACTCCGTACTGATTTGTAACTGTGAATTTGACATTTGCGCTGGAATGTAGTTTGGCATTTGGGGGAAGAGTTACGATATTTAGTCAATCACGAATAAGCACGGATGAGTTGAACGATAAAAAATACTATCTCGTTAAATGTAAAATTTATTGAAACTTTGACTTTGTTTCATTCACATTGGGTTTCAAGTAGTTTTAGAGAGACCCGTTTCTGTATTTTGTTGACGAGAGGCTACACCAGAGGCAAGGTGCGTTTGAAACCTATAGAAAGTTGCCTTATGTGCAGGTTTGATATAAAAATATATGTTTGATTAATGAATAATAAATCAAAAGACACGTTAAAAAAAGACGCTGGGGTGGCCCCACAATACACCTGCTCAGTAACCTTAATGAGCTACAGAAGGTCGATCCGCGTACATGTATCCAATTATTCCATTGTAGAAGACTATGACGAAGTACAGGAAGTGGAATCCTCTGCCACTCCTCCTTACAGGTTTTCCACAAGCCCCGAAGAGTGGTGAAACGAGATGAAAGTGTCCTCGTCAGTAGGCCAAACACACAGAAATCCATGGGACTGGCATCTGGTGACTTCAGCGGTATATCGTGAAATGGAATAACCTGAATGACGGTGTCTTGCGCCATCTGTTGCAGAAAGTTACATGTAAAATGAGACATATGGGTTGAAGTCTTATCCATATGTACAGAGACTTGATTGATGGCATTTTCATACAAACGAGGCAGGTCGTCTGTATAAATTAGAGTCAGGATAAGTTGCTGAAAGAAGGCAGAGTTGATTTTACAGTTTTTAGGGACTTGACGAATAGTTAACTTGCCTTGATAGCAGTTACCCCACAACCACCACGAATTTTGCCAGTCTGATAAATACGCCCATGCCTCATCTAATGTGACCACATACTTCCACTTTTCCCCGGATAAATGGCGTTCGTAGAGGCGCCTGCTCTCTCTTATATACCGATGGGCAGTACTTAAGTAATGTCCACGACTTTTAAAGACCTTCCGGAGGTTCACAGTTGACTATGCCACGAGGAGTCGTGTGGCCATCACACGTTGCGGAGGGCGATTTTCCTGTAGGGTCATTCGACGCAACCTATGAGACACAGGTGGCGTCACTGCAGTGCACGCTCGCTTCCTAGTCCCCTTCGTGAGTGATAGAATCGCTAGTAACTCTTGGTTTTTATGCCGTTTATGTTCTTCATAGTCGTCGAACCCAGTGAGTATCCATGTTCTTTCTACTGTTTTCGAATTTTTTATGTCAAATGTTTGGCGTGGAAATGTGCAACTACGCAGCCCTCCCAAAACTGGTTGACCTTTGGAACCATGATACACACAACACACACTTGCGATAGTGAGAGACTCTCTACTACGGGCTCCTGGCTTTCTCCTGCGCTTTTAACCACTCGGTTCGGTCTATTTTGCGAGCAGTGGGGAAGACTCAAAATTGGACACATGTACGCAGATCGGCCTTTTGTATACAATCAAATTTGCTTATTGATATTTTTGCGCATGTTAGTTATATTCAAAAATGTTATTTACGTAGTCCATTTTCAATGATCTTCAGTCCACTATATTACACTAAAAACTATGATGCTTCTTATCAGAATTTTTCTCGAAGATGTTACGCAAGCCATCACAATAAACATTTTAAATTAAAACCTATGCTAGCTATCTAAAATTCACTTTTTAGAAAATCAACTCGAACAGACGGAATTGCAAGGTAATAAATGTGACAACCTTTTTTGTGCGAATTTGGTTATGTGCTATATGATTACGGATTAAGATATTTGTGATGAATTTTGTGCATTAATGTTGTAAATAAATATTAGGACACTAATTATTACGACTGTATTTGTAAATATGGACCGCACGGCTTTCTCTGCTGTGTATGACATCAAATGTGAATGTGATCAGATTTACATTGGCATAACTAAATGGAATCTGCAGGCCAGGATTAAAGAGCAAATAAGATATGCAAAAGCAACTAATCGTGCTCGCAACTAATAGTGAAACTAATCATAACACCACATACTCTCGAATTTAAGTCCGATCCATACAATGACAGGTCAGTCAAAGAAATATACTACGTAATAACCAAGAATCCATCTCTTAACAGAGACAGGGACGAAGTTGAAACGAAGCTTGATTTCAATTCTTAGAAAGTTTATTAACCAGGACAAGTCTTACGTCACCTCCGGTAGGTCGTCATGGAAACCCGCCATGTTACAGTTTCAACAAACAGATATTAGCAGTAAGTTTCTGGTGATCCTTCGATATTCAACAATTTATTGATGTGATTCGTGTCAGACTGTTATCTTTACAACAAATGAGATCCAAGTCACTTTTTTCGGTTTTCAAAGGACAAAAACCAGTAAAGGACGTGGAAGAAGACAACTACTTAAGAAAACAAATTTCACGAAATGTCATTGAACGCATTTTTTTTAATACGTTGATATGATTAAGAGTCTTAGAGATATGATAATTCATCTTAGATTCCTGAGTCCTTGATTAAATAAAGAGTAGTAATTATAACTAAGAAACTTACACTGAAGTTGCTGATCCGTTTATAGTTAAGGACACTCAAGATGATACAGAATATTGCTAAAACGAAATCCTTGGACCCTATGTAGAATGGCGCAAATTGATACACACTTTGAATTGAATTGAATTTTATGGCCTTTAGGAAACTTTGGCAGATAAATGATGGCATGAAGGTGGAATGAAGAAAGTGGGAGGAAACGGAAGAACACCGAGAAAACCAACGCACACGGTGTTTCTCCACTACAAAGCCCACATGGCATGAGCAGGGATCGATCCGACGATCCCTAGAACAAGAGGTGAGCCCAACTGATATACAAGAAATATCATAAATCAAAATGTCGAAAAGATAATAATACTTTTTTTTTATGTGTTTGATAAGCTTAAATTACCGGAATAAAAATTACCTTCCTACCTCAATTTCATGTATTACCCTACTAACTTGCACTTTCCAAGGAATCTACATTAAATCTCGATTGTGTATAAGCACAAGTACATGACTGGACACGACAGCATTTTTTCATCTTTCAATCAGTTTCTACTCGTCAACAAAATAATAAACACTTCGAAGAAAAAAAAACAGACGTTCCTTCCACAATTTATTTTCTATCTGCCATCAAACATACTTCCATGACGAAGAAAGGAGACTAGGTTGGCTAAACTTGTAGTCTGTGATAATAATAATAAAAAAATCTCGAATGTAGTTGAAATCACCACCTGCAAATGATCAAAGCGATGTTGTTGATTTTAATCAAGTACAGTAACTGGAGCACACTAATCATATCACATCAGAAGTCACCGTTCCCTTGCCCTAAACTCGGAAGCATATTCTCGCAATTTAATCTATAATAACCGACAATCTGTAACGTGGGACAAGCCATCCTGCTCCCTGTGTCCTAAAAAGGAGTGCTTAACTGCAGTAATAAATCCTGTGCGTGGCCCTCTCTCGCGCAGGCGCATATTATATTTGACTGTAAACAGCACTGACAAGCTGCTGCTCTCGAGTTGCTAGTTTAGGTCAATGGTTAACGTATCGGAAAGCTAATCCGGAAACCCGGGCTCAAACCTCGACGTGGTCATGGTTATATATATATATATATTATATATATATATATATATAAACTTTTTCATTTTTATGCATATACGCATTAGGAAATTTAATAAAATTAGTGACCATTGGTTAGGTTAGATAAGTCAGATTCGGTGTTTTTTTTTATTATTGCACAACACGCAATGAAACTCCTGAGTTAACGGAATTGCTAAGAGCTGGCAGCACCTACTTTTGATCATTCTTTACGAGTTGTACGCCGACGTCTAAAAAGCACATGATAGAAGTTCGCATCAGAGTATGCACCTAGAAAATTTAGCTCCAATCTTATTCTCCACTGAGTTCCTCGTCAACTAAATGGGTGATATCGGTATGAGAAGAGTCATGTTCAATTCCTGGTAGTGTGATTTTTGGTGTTGATATAGTCATGAAGACAATTGGAAATCTACTTAAATAGTATTCTAATAAACATACACACAGCACGTTTTTCGAATACTTGTAATCACAGGCAAAAATAAAGCACTTTCGAGTGAATACAAGCTAAACATCGGGGATATATTCAGGAGTCGACTTAGCAAGGGTTACATATAATTTGTTAACCATATAAGGAATAAATAAAAGAAACTTATTCTGAACAAATATTTTTATTGTACAAAAGAAAATTTTGCTTCTTACAATTTTAAGTGCCAAAGTATACACTGCTTCATTTTATCACATCTACGTATCAAAATGTTACGGTCTACATCCAACGAGTCGATCGGATTTTGAAAAGGAGAGATTAGAACCAATACGTTCAATCTGTGTTTCACAGCTTCAGTATTAAGCCATGGATTTTGTTCACTAAATTATGGAAAGAAAAAAAATGAGGCACTTGTAACCTAACTAAAGAGGATATATTCATCAATCGACTTACCGTAAAAGTTGCTTTTTTTTTTGTTAATCATACAAAAAAATTATAAAAGAAGCTTAATCTGAACAAACAAACATTCTTATTTTGTACGAAAGGAAATTTTGCTTCTTATAATTTTATGTCTGTCAAAACATACACTGCTTCATTATCACAGCCACATATCAAATTGTTACGATCTACATCCAACGAGTTGATGGGACTTTGAAGAGTGGACATTAAAGCGAATACGTTCAACCTGTGTTTCACAGCATCAGTATTAAGCCATGGATTTTGTTCAGCTAACTCTGGAAAGAAAATAATTGAAATAAATTGTAAATATATGTGAACATTCATAAACACAACTGAGCGCAGAAAAATTAAAAGAAAAAATATATTAAGAGTTACGTATCTCTGTCTTCAGCATTCCTGAAGTAACTAAATCTACTGGTTTAGCGCTATACACAGACTCGAATGTATGAGACACTTAGTAATGCCTCAACTCTTTCGGAGTTATTCGCGCACCTTCTTCTGGAGTCGAACGCCATGAAATGTGTGTGAAGTATAAAAAGATAATAGAGAAAAGGAACAAAATTTGTGTACATGTAACTAACACATTACTCCAGATCTTCAACTATTTTCTAACTGTTGCTAGTTTCGGTATTCGATTTATATAATTATATGCTTAAATTAAGAAATAACTACACAATTCAATAAAATCACAACATATTAAATTCCTGGTTTTCATTACGTAAAATAGCAGTGCATTGATCTGTAAATAACGAACGCAAAAAATTGGTAGATATTGATCTGGTTACTAATAAATATATGAGTATACCTATTTAAATAATCCTGTATTGTTATCATTAGCACCCATATCGCTAGAAAAAATACTCCTAGGGTACAAAGGTTATTTTCCAAATAAGCAAAAATCAGGACTGTATGAAGTAAATTGGAACTGTGGAAAGATACGCTGCCCACCAGTTCGTGAACATTAAAATGACGCCAACTCAGATAACCTAGTGTCAGGTCTTTTCGAACATTTGCGATTTTTTAAATTGGCAGATAGCCTCTTTCAATCTAATTCATAAATTTACACACAATATAAAATAATTGAACCCAATGGAAGCGTGTTCTATCATATTTACAAAACAAATAAATTAATTAATTAAAAAAAATTAATTAATCACGGATAGGGGAATCTACATAAAGCTTCCCTTCCCAGAAGAAATATTTAGGAAACTTAAACCATAACGTGCTTCACAATTAAACTTCACCTTTGTCATACTATTTACTTTAGGCAAAAATCAAAATTAGAATACTAATTCAATTTTAATTTTCATTCACATACTTAATTATTCATTACATTATTAATAAAATCAACATTTTACGTATCAACATCTTTATACAACAAACCTAGTACTATCCACATACATTTTGATCAACACGTTACCAAAGCAAATTCAGTAATATTCTATATACGTTTTGTTCGAACCATAATCTGGCAACATTTGTAAAACAGTTGAAAACCACATTCCAAAATATGAAAATGACGAAGAAATTCAAAATCTTACATAATTCAGAGCAAAATGTGTGACTTGTGGCTGATATTTTTTTTTAAACCAGGTGGCTGCGAACGATAATGAGGAAACGATACGATGACAACACAGAGACCATAATACTGCACTAAATTAAATTTGATTGAATAAAATTATGAGAAATTATTCCTAAATGTTGTAATATTATCCCAAATCTAACTGAAAAAAAAAAGGACTCTACATCGCACGTTTGCAAGAAAAGTGTCAACACAAAAAAGTATAAATTTACAGGAGGAGGAAAAGAAGTAGCCTCTTACTTAAGGAACTACATAAAATTTCCGTCCAACACTTGTGTTATCTACCGGCCACCGATATAGATATACACGAGAAAATATATGTGAATGACCAATACGGAGAAACAAACTATAGCAAATCATACAGAAGACACCCTACAGCCTTACTTTTTTAAGAAACTGTATTCAGAGCCATCTTGACAACTTATTACATCAGATTTATCATTAGGTCTACTTCTATTATGACTAACTCTGTCCCGCATGGATTCACAAACACAAGTGAACAACATAACTACAATATGTCTATTCGCCCTCGGCCGCTACTGGGAATAAAGCATACTGAATTAGCTTAGTCAGATTGCTTCTGCTGTATTGTTCAGTACAAATATTCAGGAGAAACAAAACTTTACGATGCTGCAAAAGGTACAACACGAGAGAAATCGAAAAATGCGATCGGTAGACTAAGTTTAAAGTACTTTAAGTCGTAAATCCATCCAGCCACTTTAACCCTTGAATGAATGGGTATTTCAACTTACACGAAGGCATAGCATGTGTCATTTTGAACAGTCCCATATTCAAGCTTCCTTTTGTGTGTTACGTATACGTTTTTTAATTCGACTTAGGACGAGATAAGTTAAAGGTACTAATAAACTTCACGTAAAAAGGTGATTTCACCATATGTAGTATGTGCTATCGATACTAAAGCACTGCGACAAGAAGGACCACCTCCAAATCTAGTTATATTTCGTGCTGGTGTTATTGGGGAATCAGCATGCAGATGTTTTAGTTATTGATATGCACGTCTTCAGAAACAAATTCATTATAAGACTAAAAGAAAAACGAAGATAAATCACTGTCTGTATCGTCAGGAGAAAAAATAAGTTTAGAATGAACTTTCTCTTGACTGTGTTCGTGATGTAACAAACTGAATATTTTGTCTTCACCTAGCAACGTTGATATAATTAAAAGCACTCTACACTCAGAAATAGGGAAAAACTTAAACCACAAAATGAAACGCTTCTCATAGTTCAAGACCGTAACAGAAATTGCAGCAAACAGCCGAATATCATAAAAACCAATGTTGTCGAGCAGCAACCTAGATATTGAATTTTATTTATGGTCTTTAGATATCTAAGGCTAAGGCCGGAATAGGAGAGGAGAAAGAATGCGGGAAAGTGTCGACCAGGGTCTAAGTTGAAGGTACCATCCCGACATTTGCCTGGTGTCACTGAGGAAAAACACTCGGAAAACCTCAATCAGGATGGTCGGCCGCTGGGATTGAACCGACGACATCCCGAATGCTAAGCCAAAACCAGATATTGATAAAAAGCAGTGGGATCATGTAAGCATCATAAAAAATAATGTTGCGATACTCCCAGAATATGGCCAAATAATAATTACAACATACATTAAATACAACATACAAAATAATCCCCAATATATTACATAAAACCGGTTGGTTATATTGACTTATGAATAAATTATTCATGTATTTGTGTAGCGTCAAGAAATAAACTTGAATAAGAAAAACACAAAAGAACGAAAAAAAAAAACTTCTAACTTAGGAACAACGAAATTACAGGAGCTCTCTGTGAAAGCCAGCTTCCTGCAAGAAAAATATCCCCTCGAAAAATACATAAAACCCTTCACGGGTGAATTTAACCCATGCCACACATTCAAGGGTTAGTTATTAGAACTTTAAAAAGAAATATTGTCTTACCTGGAGTTTTTCTACCAGAAATAGTAGACGAAAGAAGTGGTGGTGGCGCACGACTCATTGAACTTGAATTCCAATGCCACAGTTCTCCACTTTGAGAGCACGTAAACAGATGTTCAGGTTGTGTCAGATGAAACTTCACTTCACTTACTAAATAAATAAGCAAATGAAAAAGTGTAGAGAGTTTGCGTTAAATAAATCATAAACAAATACTTCTTATAAACCTTTACAATAATTCAGTACACAGATGAATAAAATGCAACATGTATGCTTACTTTCGAATACACTGCGAAACTCTAGAATCAGAAAAAATAATGTATGCAATATATACCTATAAATTATGGGTATATGTGGGCTTTGTGGTGGACAAACACTGTATGCTTGCGTTTTCTCGAGGCTCTCCCGTTTCCTCCCACTTTCTTCATTCCAACAATTCATCCCATCATCACCCATCTGGCCTGAGCTAAAGTTGCCTAAAGGCCTTACAAATTAAATTCAAAACAGTATTATTCATTATGGATTTATACAACTCTTTTTATATATCCACATAAAATATATTTTGTCACACTGTCTGTCTCTGTATAATATTTTCACAGTATGGGGTGAAGTTTGGAGCCCAGCTCATGATGGAGCAATGCCCCAAGTTTCTACAGTGAAGCCACAATGTACTAGTAAAAGCAAACATATATCTCTGTCCTTGAGTAGAAGCAAGTTATTTCCCGGAATTTTGAGTTACAGATAATTGATTTTTGCGGGTGGTAATTATGATCAAAAATAGATATCTTCCTTGAATAATACCGTAATTAGAAATTAACATATTGTATATACGGGATAAGAGCATATTTCGGTTATAATTCATAGTTTTTCTGTTTATAGTAAATATGTCTTCGAACTTGTATTATCTCTAGTAACTTAAATTCTTCCAATAATTCAAAATATTTCCTCAGTTCCCTGGAGGTTTAATAGTATTTTATTAGAAACTATACCCAGTAACTTCAGTCCATATGTCTTTAGTTAATTCCTGATATTTGTCAGGGTGAAGATACAGGAAGCATAGCAATGTGGCAGTGAATGCATAAATAATCCCATTACTTTGCCTCGTAAGGCTGTAGGAAAACAAGGCAATAGTAAATTAGGATGAACGTCTAAAAGCTTTAACTCCAATCTTCATGATTACATTGATTATTATCTGAAGCGTAAAGCAATAATTACTTGCTGTCTAAAAAAAAATGTTGAAAAAAAAAAAAAGAAAAAGAAAAGTTTTTATTGAAAACAAACTTCAAGTAAAAAAAAAAACGTTTTTTTTTTTACAACAATACTCTGATTTGATACCAGTTGGGAATGATAGTCTTCTTCACAATGAATCACATCAAAGTTCTTGGCTTTTATTTGGACATATGATATAATACCTGAAATGTAATATAATAACATAATTTGTAATCATCGGAGAGACCATGTTTATTATTAAGTTTTTTTTCTCAAATGGCTACTTATCTTAAAACCTCTGAAGTTAAGGACTCTAAACAGATACTTCTTGAACGATTATCTACCCTTAATGGGTTCTCATGAAATTTCATATTCAATATCTTTAAATTCTACAAGAGCTGACAGTTTCGAAAGCAACAGAATTAATTTTGAAGAATTCTTTAATTTAATTACTTTGAATTTTGTTTCTAAGGACTTTCGGCAACCCTAGCTCACGCCGAATGGATGATAATGGGAGAATTGGTGTAATGAAGAAAGTAGAAGGAAACGAGAGAACCTCGAGAAAACTCACGCACACGGTGTTTGCCCACAACAAAGCCAACATGGCATGAGCTGGGACCGAACTGAGGACCCCACGCTCTACTACTGAGGCTAAAGTAATAAATACTTGCTGTCTAAAAAAAACCGACATACACGTAGAAAAAAAAAAAGTTCGTTTCCTCCACGAACACCGCGGCCCGTCAATTTTATTCGTATTTTAATATCTAATGCCACAAGTATTTTGTTTTTGAAATTAATTTTACCCACGCATTTGTAGAGCAGAAGTGAGAAAATACGTTGTCTTCAGCTATGATCTATCTTTATGTACATATGATAATGAGTTCAACCGAATGCTGGTTTGCCAACTGGTGAAAGTAACAAAGTTATTTTTGATTACCTGTTGTCCTCTGCGTCATTAGGTGAAGCGAGCTTTACAGTGTTAAGAGACAAATAAAAAAATGTTACATAGAAAATATGGGAAATCTGGATATTGTGCATCTACTGCACTGAAGAGATATACAGATTCTTTTTCCTCGTTTAAAGATCGAAGAAGTAAATACTGTTAAGTTCCTATCAAATTACTGTTTGTTTAAACCAGACTTGTTGAATTCACGGTCGGACAGCTGATCATCTGCGGCTTGCAAGGCTGAATTAAACACCTCTGGGAACTGCGAACTTTTTTTTTTTTTAATATAACAAAAAATTAATAACACGTTTACATATCCTGTGTAGTTTTAAACTTTTTCAAACTCAAATAAAACACCTTGTACTAGGTCTATTGAAAATTCAACTTCAAAAACGCGAAGCTTTTCGCTCCTAAACTTCAGACCGTTTTTAAGCATCAACAAACGTTTGTTTTACATTTAAATATATTAACATGTACGTAACAACGTAGAACTTGATACATTATTAACAAGCACATTTCACACTAAAACAAACCTCTGTCGACGCTTGGAAACGCTCCGATGTCCAGAAGAGAAAAGCTTAGCGTTGCTGAAGTTCAACGCTGAACAGGGCTAGTACAAGGGGAGTGTAATTTGAATTATTAAGCCTCTGTACGTAATACCAACGCGCTCAAACTCATTTGGACTACCTACCAGCAGCAGCGTGAGCACTCAACTCTGTAGGGGGATATTTACTCTGCCGTAGGTCCCATACAATCAGAGAACCATCTTCACTGCCTGCTGCCACTATATGTCGCTGAGTTGGGTGGTGAGTAATACATGTTACTGCTACTTGCTAGAAGAAAGAGACACACTTCGATAAGTTTCTTACAATGATTGTCTTCAATGCAATAAACTTGCTGGAAAAAATTTTATTTTATATTCTAACATATGCCCTAAAGAGAATTTTAACTTTCATACAGTTATTTGTTGTTTTTTTTCTCTTGTAACAAAATTAATACTCACTAATGCAGTTATATATTTCGCGATTCCATGAGATCGCATTTTCAGATGACAGGAAAATTAGAAAGGTTAAAAGGTAAGTATATCTGAAACCTAACAGGAGCAGAAGATGGTGCTCTGCCAGTCGAGGAATTCTAAACAGAGAGTGCAGTGTTCTCAAGTCATGGCGGCCATTCCGTCGTTGCCTGTTGTATGCAAGATAACCGAAGTAACCTGACGAAAAAATTTAGTGAGAAGACGGTATGTAATGTATGTAAGATAGCCAAGGAAAGTTAATTAAAGAATTCGTTGAAAAAACTGTATAAATAGTGATACGGGTTTTTGAATTACCAATGCTTGCCAATTTAGTGATGAATCATTATGAAACCAAAATTGAGTAATTCCACGAATATGTTATACCCGGTAGCAAAAACTGAAACACAGCGTGAACTTATTTTAATTAGTGCAATCGATTCTTAGAAGGTATACGATGCATGCTTACATAAAGAAATTAAAAAAAGTCATTAGTTTAAATGCGTAATATGTTTCTGGTTTCGGATTATTTAAAAAATCACAAAAATAGCTATAATTTTACTTCTTCACTTTAACAGTGAATTATTCACCTAAAAATGTAGGAATATAAATTTTAAAATATGATATCTGGTGTAGTAAAAAGTAATCCATTATTTTTGCATGACATTGAAGGCTTGACTTACCATAGTTAGAATGATCCGATTTAGGTCACATATGCACCGTTTTGTTCGATAACGTGTTGCCATCTGGAAGGTAATATCATGATGTCTCTCTCATAGAAGCCCTTGTCCCTATTGGCAAAAATTCAGTCGATTTTCACAAGTCTCTCTTGAAGCGAATTTTTCACCAGCAAACGTGTTCGCCATGGACAGGAACAGATGGTAATCACTCGGTGCCAGGTCCGGACTATAAGGTGGATGCATAAGAACCTCCCAACCAAGCTCCCGGAGCTTCTGGCGAGTCACTATCGATGTGTGTGGCCTGGCGTTGTCCTGGTGGAATACAATGCCTCTCCTGTTGGCCAAAGCTGGCCGCTTCTGGGCGATTGCTGCCTTCAGACGGTCCAATTGTTGACAGTATAGTTCCGAGTTAAGGGTTTGGCCGTAGGGGAGCAGCTCATAGTATATAATTCCCTGCCAATCCCACCAAACACACAGCAAAACCTTCCTGGCCGTCAATCCTGGCTTGGGCACCGTTTGCGCCGGCGCACCGCGCTTCGACCACGACCGTTCGCGTGACGTTGTCGTAAGTGATCCACTTTTCATTACCAGTCACCAACCGCTTCATAAATGGGTCGCTTTTGTTGCGATTCAGCAGCAATTCGCAGATGGAAATTCGGTCCATGAGGGTTTTTTGCGTTAACTCGTGTGGCACCCATACATCAAGCTTCTTTGTGTATCCAGCCTTATGCAAATGGTTCCACACGGTTTTTTGTGCAATGTTTAGGTCTTGGGCAATCGAAACAGTGCTTACATGACGGTCGGACGCGACAATGTCCATGATTTTATCGACACTTGGCCTTCCAGTGCGTGGTACATCTTTGACGTCAAAATTACCGGAACAGAATCGACGAAACTAAAATTGCGCGTGATTGGCTGTTACAGTATCAGAACCATAAACACTATTCACATTTGCAGCCGCCTGGCTTGCGTTTTCGCCTTTATCGAAGAAAACCTGTAAAATATAGCGTATTTTCTCTTTGCTAGTGTCCATTTTGACGCGCGCTCACACAACACTGAGTCAACTCATCACAACTATCTGAACAGTGTTTGTAGTACGCAATCGCGACTACATCGCGACGTCGGACAGGTCGCGACGCACCCCTCCTGCTGAGTTGTACCCAGATGATGTGAAACCCAACGATCAAATGTTGTGGTGAAACCCAGGGTGCGTTTAATTAGCAGCCTGGCCGTGGGCAACTGTGTTTAATTAGCAGCTAACAGGCCGCGCCATAGTCTGGCTGTGGGCTGACTAGAAGTAGGACATGCAGCTCGTTTTTGGCGGGAAGCAGAAGAAGCTGGCGAAAATCATGTGTTGCCAGCCACACTATAATTATTGGGTTGTATGATAATTTGGATTCAAGTATACAACGTATTCCTTGTTTGTATATGGGTTGCTATAAAACAATTGAAATTTTCTGTTAATTAAAAACAATAAGAATTATTTAATAGGTATAGGGAAAAAAGTGTGTAGAACACTTAATACGTCACGATGACGGTTCACACTAACAAAATGTACGAATCATTAACTTCTTTTGTGTTAGTATGGTTATAGTTCAGGAGATGGCTCAAGTTGATAACAATGTTTTCTGAAAAGTCAGTCCGAAAGATAATACATTAACTATATCGATATTAAGTTTCAAACATGTAAGTTGCTTTAAGAACTTCACTGGAGGATATTTTCTCGTGCTCTGAGCATGAGATATTATTTTTCCATGGGAGGAAACCGTTATCTTGAAAGAAAACGCTGACATACGCTGTTAGTACGCAAGCGCTATATACAAGGAACAAGTATAATCTTGTAATTAATTTGAGATCCACGTAACTATAGCCCTTGTGTGTGTCATAGAGAACCATGTTTACAAGTGATTAAAATGACTTGAGTACTCTGTCCAACTATAACCTGCGTATACTGAGGAGGGACAGATATATTAACTCTCCATATACGCGGTATACAATAGCCTGAACAATTAGTAAATCTAGAATGTGTCTTCTTAACTATAACTCATGTGCACCCGGGGAGGGGCCTATATTATTTCTGAAGTTCTAGATATTAGCTGCTTCTGTTGTATGGCGTTGAATATACACAAAATGATGCTTTCATTATTTCGAATACGTAGCATGCATAATGTGTTGTAAAATCAAGGAGTGATAGGAGTGCTGCTAAAACACATACGTTCTTCTACATTACATCCTTGCACTCATATGACTCCCTTGGTTTTGCATCACATTCTGGGTTCTATATATCCAAAACGATCAAAGTAATAGTATTTAAAGTATCTTCAAACACAGTCTAACAGGAGTAGCTAACAAAGAGAATAAATCCTCTTGTATTTCTAGACAAAGGCTCTATGATTTTACAACTCTCACTGCTTTCTTGAGTGTACATATTTTAACTATTAGGGCTGACTTTCATTCACTCTTTCGTTGCTTGCGATTTGGGTGAGTAGCGAATTGAAACCCGTGTTTTATAACGTGTTGTATTGTACGCTAAGTGTGTCACGTATTTTAATTAGCTATTAACCCAAATCGCACGCATAGCAAACAACGTAAGCTTTCATGAAATCCAGCCCTTACAAGCAAGCACGCAATAAAATACGTGTTTCAATTGGCTACCCATCCTAATCTCAAGCAACGCAAGTGGGCTTGAAAATGAGCTCTTACCCATGTGTGTCCAGTAGGCATAGTATCATGGCTATTGTTTCAATATACAGGCTAGAAATATAGCTTATCAGAAAACAACTAACAGCGACAATTTGGTTAATATGAACGGATAGAAAATACGGTTCCCTACATTCTGAGAAATTTTTCCCCTCTCTGGAAATTGTACAAATCGGAAACTGCTAATTTCACGAAACCGTTTTAGAGAAGGTTATCTATATTTCACCTCTATTTTGATCCAGTACTCACAATTCTAGTGTGTTGGTAGTCATACAAAATATAAAATCAACCACGCTCGGTCATGTTCAACGAAGAAGGTAATCAACATTTACAATTTCTATGAGCACTTTTTATTCAATTGGTCGGCAACACTGATTCAACCAGATATCCGCTGTCTTGTTTTGGCTCACCAACGAATATTCTGTTTAATTACACACTAGTCAGGCCAGTGGCCGGGCAACAAATTTAACGCACCCCCAGATTTGAGATGTCTTTCAACTGTTGTCCTGTGTACCTGGAAGGTTTTGCGCTCATCACTCTACGGTTGGATTCGGAGTATTTCGTCCCAGCGACCGACCATCCTCACTGAGGGTTTTCCAGGGTTTTTCCTGTCACACCAGGCAAATGCCGGGATGGTACCTACAAATTAGGCCCTGGCCGTCCACCTTTCACAATCCTTTCCAATTCGAGCTGCTTCGTATGGATCAGTCGAGATCATCTTCGGAAAACAATGACGGACGTCCAGACCGTGGTTGATCTTGATAGCTTCTGCCTCAGTCCCTGAAGTTTCGAAACCACAGACGACATGTGCTATCGTCAACTGCATATTCACCATACACTTGCCAAATGCTGCGGCAGACTGCGAACTACTAACTGCCTTTATCAAACTAAAAGTAAACAGTGTCTGATGTGTTCATGATCGGTCTCCATTTCACCGACACGATACGCTGTCCCTTGTCTGCTTGTCCACACTCACTGCCAGTGGCTGTTCTAATGTTCCCCCCGTGGCTACATATTCACGCACTGGTAGCGCCACCTGTTAGGTCAATACTCCGCTAACTTGTGACATGTCTAAATGGGTACAAGTTTTGCACTTATCCAATACAACCCTGTGTGCCCGTTTTTCTGATATGATGATTCTCGCAATCCACGTGTTTGCTTTCTTTACAAGTTGGAGAGGTCATTTACTCAGATAACCTGGCAACTAGTCTCAAGGGAAGTAGCCACAAACAATAAATCAAGAGTACGTGCTTTCTGAAAAGCTGTATATCCGTTGACCCGACTCTACTTATTGATATGTCGCTCTTGAAATGGGTATTTCGTAACACTGAATATATATTCACTAACTTTATTTTCTAGGCATCGTCAGTATCAATGGTGTTTTGGCAAATGAAGCAGAATCTTGAAGACAAAGTTGGTTTTCTCCAGTGATTTCTCCAATCTTCCTTAACAGCCCGGTAACATCCTTCCCGTTTAAGCTCTACAGCCCCAAAACATAAAATTTCGCAGAAAAAGCGACAGAAACAGTGTAAAAATAGATGCATACCCCCCTAGTTTCAATCTTACACTACCTGAGGTGTAGATTTTATTACTGATAAGATTTATGTTTCAATTAGTTTTTAAGTACATTGACTCAAGTTTAGCAAATCAATAATAAGACAAAGATACAGATGTTCAAAGGAAATGTTATTTGTAATTTTAAATGTATATTGGGTGCAAGCTTTTGAAATGTCCATTTCAATAGGAAGTTTTGCTTCTATTTTTAGACAGGTGGGGTGAATGTTACGGTATTAGCATTCTATTCTGTGATTAAGACTTTACTGTGTTTAGCAACGGGGATGAATTCTAGAATGTGTAATCACTACGCGGTTATTTTAAATGGAGTAAGAATAGAGTAAGATTGATTACATTGTCAACTTCAGAACGGTACATGGAAGTCAGGATTCGTTTCTATACATTCTCGATCTTAGTGATACGATGTTGTTTGAAGAAATAATATGAAGGTAATGGGTTAATTCAAATGTATCAATACTTATTCTAATGTACTGTTTTATGGATACTGCAAAAGATGAAGTTCATGAAGTTGATGTTTCCACTATTCCATACTTGTGTTAAATGGATGCTTTACGTGGTGGATCTATTTTCCTAAATGGTATTTGACTATATCGTTACAATTTAGAGCTCATTTCATTCAATAAGTAATTGAAGTTCTAGTTCTACGATTAACTTATTCTTTGGTTCTTTAAGTGCAGTAAGGGGTATGCTTTAGATCTTCCCCCGTAGAGAAATGTCTAATCTTCATAATACTGCATTTTCTTTTTTCTTTTGTTTCAGTTTTCTGATTTCCCTCGGGGATTTTACTATTTTTAATCCTTCTGACCTGCATCAATATTACCTTTTCTGAACAACTTACGTAAACACGTTTCTTTTGCAAATTCTATATACATCATCATCCATTTACTTGTGAAGTAAATTAGTATAAAATCTTTTTGACCTGAGTTACTGCCCATTTACCAGGGACGTTCAAACTGTCTTACAAGCAACCCTATACTTTCAGGCACCTTACCTTCTCTCCTGAGAACATTAATGACGATGCAGGACCTTTCTCCTTGGATCTTAAGTCCCATATTTTCAGTTGGCCTCTCAAATTTGTCGTGATGATCTCGTTGTGTTTCAAAAAACACACAGAAAGTATGGACGAACTGTCCGCTTTATCTGAAACATAAAACAGTAAAATCCTTCAAAGTGAATAATATGCTCTAAAAAGAATGACATACAAATAGTTGTTAGGCACTTTCTTTTATTTGACTCCTTTCTAGCTATATTTTCCTTTCTTGGTAAAGATCAGAAACTATCGATCATTATTCCTAAACTACAACTTAACGTAACACTATCAAATGGTTGTTTTTTGTTGTTGTTTTTTTTTAGTTCTAGCGCTAGCCTATGAAAATTATTCTATGTATACAAGAATTAAGTTAACTCGTTTTTCATTTGCAAAGTTGTCACAAAAAAAAAATCTCTTTCTAGATCAAGTTACTCATACTAAAAGGAAAATAACAGTCATTACTAAAAGAAGCGCTAGTTTTAAATAATGATATAAACTTAGGAGATTTTATTCAATCATAATCATTTCGACTGAAATAAAAATCAAACCCAACACTTTCAATATAGGATCACCCCACATCTGATCTAAGACCCTTCGTAAATATCGATAAAATTGATTCATTACACCATCTAGTATTTCTTCAGAGACGTTCTCCATAGCAGTTTAAACATTTATTAATTGTATGTGGATTATTCCTGTACATGTTGCCCTTTAGGAATCGACAGAATTAACAATCAGTGGGTTTCAAATCTGGCGAATACGACGGGCAGAACCATCTTTGTCTACCAAATCGTTTAGAACAACAGTTCGATAGAATTCTGATATGGAAGTGTTCTTTCAAGTAATTTACGACCACATCTGTCATAATGTATTTGACTGTACATTATTTCTGTCCCATAGAGTTGGAAAAATGTTCTTCCATGATTTTTCCTACACCATATCGAAAAATGTTGTAACAAAGTCATGTCAAAGAAATTGCTGATGGCACCCCTGTGCTTTGATTCTACCATTCAGAAAGAACAGTTCAACAAACAGGAGAAATCAGCAAGTTTGATCCGCAATGGCAACAAAAGCGAATTTCACGAATTTGTTTGACATTTAACATTATTGATACGGTACAATGTGTAAAAATATATTTGCATTTAAAAATACCGCGTCTGTTTCCTAATGATTCTGTAATAATAATAATAAACAAATCAAGTAATATAAAATGTACGAGAAGCGTTCAATAAAGAGCATTCTTGGCCCATTTCCAGTAGGCTGATTAGCATGAAATTTTGCACTTATTAGAGTATGTCTCTGTAGTATAAATTAAGACTAACTTTACCACTTTTCTACTAAAATTTTATATTTTCGTTTTCTCTGACTTTTTCAGGCTTAAAAGATCTGTAGAGCACATTTTTCAGGTTGAATTTCTTGAGTTTCTAGTGTATATTTTAGATTCTAAGATTAGGAAATCTTTGTTAGCTAAAAGTTGTATAAAAAAGAAGAAAATACACAGAAAGGCCCACCACAATCCACCCTCTGCCTTTCTGTGTATTTTTTGTTTTTTTTATTTATTCGAAACACACGAACAAAATTGAAAGAAGAAAAAGAACAAAACTAAACAACTTTTGTTACTTTAAAAATATTCAAAACCATGTCTTGAAACATACTGTAACATATCTATTTTTCATATACTGAAAATGTATATATATAAAATATTAATTACATTGCATACAAAATAAACAGACTACTTGTTAAAATGCGCATTACAAGAGATATTTTGAAGCAGAAAATTCGAGGATATTTTAAGATTTTCAAGTTAACTTTTTTGAAAGTATCTCTTAAAACATATATGTATATGTTTATACAAGAAGGCTGAATTCACAGGATAGGGGGTTAGCATTAATATTGTCACTAAGTTCACAAAAAGTAAGACTGGTTAACAACCAACTTCACATGGTTGCCTTACGTTCTTCGAGTCCTTCATGCTAGGGACTTTTTATTTCTTCCGTGACCTCATTTTTGCTTGTTACGTATGCTCCCAAGTATTTAAATTTGTTTACTTTCTCTATGACCTCATTCCTAATTCTTATGTTTTTATTTCCTTCATTCCCTGTGTTTCGGCTTGTTATCATGTATTTTGTTTTATCTATGTTTACCTGTAGGCCTATCTCATCGCACGCTTCTACTAAGGCATCGGTGTTGCTTTCTAGTGTATCTATATCGTCCCCTATTAAATCTACATCATCCGCGTATACAAACAGTTGATTCAAACCATTCAATGATAGCCCCTTTAAGTTTTAAAATAGCATATTCTAACGCAAAGTTAAACAGTAGTGGGGACAAGGTATCGCCTTGTTTCAATCCGTTGCGAATCTTGAAACTATCTGACATTTTACCTATCCGTACTCTGCTTATGGGGTCGTTGAGAGACATCTTTACTAGTTGAACCAATTTTTCCGGAATTCCATATCGTATCAGGATACTGTATAACTTTTACCTTTTAATAGAATCATATGCTTTCTTAAAATCAATGAATTGCTGATGAACCGTCCCACTGTATTCCCATTTCTTCTCCAAAATTTGCCCCAAGGCGAAAATCTGGTCCAACGTGGATCTATTTCTTCTAAATCCACATTGGTGATCTCCAATTATTTCATCTACGTATACACTTCGGCGTGTTAACAGAATATTACTTAATATCTTGTAACAGGTTGGAAGTAGATTCCGTGGTAATTATTACAGTCCGATTTATCGCCTTTTTTGTAAATCGGAACTATTATTGAGGTTTTCCATTCCTTTGGGAGCTCCTCCTCTCTCCATATAGCACTTATCAATTTATGTAGTTCCTTGATTAGTGCCGTTCCTCCTGCTTTATTTAATTAGGCTGGAATATTGTCTATTCCTGGTGATTTGAAATTTTTCAATTTCTTTACCGACATTTCGATCTCGATCTCGCTAGGTTCGGGAATCCACGGTTCTGCGGTATGGATTTCAAATTCCTCTGTTTGTTCCACGCTTTGGATCAGCCTGAAGATCTCCACGTTCATTTCTAATCATTCCTAACCTCGACTGGTAACCTTTTCTTAACGAGTTTACCCCTTTGTATAGATCTCGGATGTTATTTGTCTTCCCGTTTTCCTATATCTCCTGAATCTTCTTCGTCAGATATTCGCGCTTTTTGCTTCTGAACCCTCGTGTGGCTTTTCGTTTCGCGTTACTGTAGTGGTTAATATTTGCTTAGCTTTTATTACTTAGCCATCGTTGCCTTGCTTGTTTTCGTTCCTCATGAAGCTTAAGGCATTCTTCATCAAACCACGGTTTGTTTTTTCTGTTTTTTCTTCTCACCTACACGTTCCTTCGCTGCGCTCTTAACTGTTTCACGAATTGCTTCCCACATCTTACTTACATCAATTTCATTATTAATATCATCATTATTATTACTCGAGTCGGCTAGGATTTCGAACCTATTTGAGAGCTCGTGTTGGTAATCTGCTTTTATGCTCGGATTATTTAAGCATTTCACTTCGAATTTCAGTTGTTTTGACCCCTTGCTTTCTCTGTTCGCGATGCATAACTTTTCCCTTACTTTGGTGATCACTAATTGATGGTCGGTGTCACCTTCCGTTCCTCTGTACGACCTAACATCCATTAGGTTGGTGTGTCTTCGTCTGTCTACTAATACGTGATCGATCAGGTTGAGAGTTTTGCCGTCCGAAGATACCCATGTGTATTTGTGTATGTCTTTGTGTTGGAAGTAAATAGCTGGAGATCACCAATGTGGATTTAGAAGATGTAGATCTGCGTTGGACCAGATTTTCGCCAGTATAATTTTCTTAGAGAGTACTTCATATAAAATTCTTTGAGCAATAGATAATGAAGATAAATGTTGCTTAATAATATCTAAAACAATTAAATGTTTTCAATAAAGGCACACTTTATCTGGAAAGTAGTGTACTTCTGTCTTATTGAGTGCTTGTGCACTGTATTTGTCTCTATTACGTAGTACGCTTGCTTCTAGAAACCAATATTCCTTATATTATATACTGTATAGCGTAGCAAGTGAAAATGAACCTTATTGCATCCGAACATGCACGCCATATTGATTTTGATTTTTCCTAAAAATTCCAAATTTTGAAATTAACTTAATCTTATGGAAAACCTACTACACATATCGTACTAAAATTTGACGATATATTAATGTATGGACTATGGAGCTCTTATTTCAATACGATAACTGTACCACGCCAGGTAGGAAATACCATATACATACGAGCCGGCAGTTTACAGGATTTTGCATGCAACTTTTCTACGGTAATTTTTGTCAAAAAGTAAAATATTTTTGCCCACATATGATCGTCCCTACTCTAACTTTAGGCTTGTACATAAAGTTTGTTACAACGCGTCAATATATTGATCAATGAAAAGCAAAAATGTTCGAGTTTTTTTTTATATTCGTCAATACCGCGTCACTAGTAAACAATTTCGCGCGGTATAGAATAGAAATTTATTCGTCTGTGTAGTACATACAGCAGTACATACCTGTGATATAGAAGACACGTCAATGTCTCTATACATGAAACATAATGATATTTAATTTTAAATTGAGTAAAATTTACATTATTACTTAAAGTTACATATTGCATAATGAGTCATCACTCAAATAATCATTGACAGCATAATAACCCTTATTAACTAACATATTTATTTAGTTCAGATTTAAATTTATTAATATTGTCAATACTCTTCAGGTAACTGGGTAGTTTATTATACAGTCTAGTAATTCCCTTTTGGGAAAAAAAAAAATATTAAAAATTCATAATTTTTAAAAAACATTAATTTCGCATAGAAATGGTAGGAACTGACCTTAGAATAGACTTAGTACTTGTATAAAATTCCTGATACTGACGGAGGTTTTCATGATAATTCAAAAATGTACAGTTATCTCTCGTTCACCAATAATCGCATCGCCGGAGATTGAAGCAAACACGCCAAATTTATATTATCCGTTGAGCGATACGCATATTCTTTGACAGTTCTTTGGCAGAAGGCTACCAACGGTTGCTAGAAATCTTCACAGCTTCTTCTGTTGCCCATAAATTGTGCCTTAAAACGTAATCTACAGTTGGTAAACTTAACGGCGATGACGCACCACAAAGCAATTGTTGTGGGCAGGCAATGGTATTGTGCGTTACATCTTATTGCAGCACCTTATGTAAAGTCATCACTTCCTAACAAACAAATCACCAGGCACCAAAACAGTCACTACAAACTAACAGGTACAGAGTCACGAAAAGCAAACCCAAAGCACTGAGTTCCCGTATTCTGATCACCTGTTTCACAGCACAACGAAACAAACACTCGCAATTAAGGTACAATGTATATTATTGGTCACTGACACTGACCCTTTCACGTGACAAAACGAACAGCAAACAAAGAAAACATTAAGAAAACAAAGAAATCTTTATCACACCCAACAAATTCACCGACAATCACTGCCACGCGCGACACGTTGATTAACACAAATTATTAGTCACAAACTGCTGATAAGATGAAGGCGAAAAGCCAGTGTAGGCAGCGAGGGAGTCCAAATATGTGGTCAAAGGGGAGTTGGGTGGCGGGAGACACATACACCGGTTTGTAAAAGAGGTGAATTTTAGTGATTTTTACCATTTTTGACAATACATTTTGTCAAAAATAAGTTGTCTTAAGTTCATAATTTTATAGTAAGTATATTCTAAGGTCAATTCCTACCATTTGTAAGCGAAATTAATGTTTTTTTTTTTTTTTAAATCAGAATGTTTATTAATTTTTTTTCCAAAAAAGAAATTTTAGGTAGATTTTCACAATTGCAGGGGTCTCGCGGCAGCTTGAGATGTCTACCGATCGAGCTGAAATTTTTTGCACGTAATATTGAAGCCATTTGGTCAAAAATTCACCTCACTCACACAGAGGATTCAAAAACTGTTTTTTTTTTTTTTCGATCTACCCTAATGCCCAGTTTTCACACCAAACATGATTTCAAATTCTGAACTTCGTTTTCCTGTGTTAATTATATTGCATTACATAATGTGTTCGTTGCATTGTAATAAAGCTGTAGAACGAAAATTTTACCTTTAAAATAAATACACTGTTCAGCAGCATGAAAACTTTTAATGATTTCAAAAGGCAAAAAATCTAATTTTCCACATTTTCAAGCTCGTTGGGGGGGGGGGGGGGGGAGAAGAAGATATTATTGGAATTTGTTGCCATTTTTCACAGTTTATGTAGGGACCGAAACTCAACTTTTGTGCACTAGCCGCTTTAAACCTTCAAACTTTCGATTGCTTTCTTTTTAAAAGTGAAAATGCAAAAAATTGGAAACTTGATAATTTGCAAGGTCGTTGGGCAGGAAGATGATGTTATTGGATTTGGATGTAATTTTTCAGTTTATATAGGGACCGAAACACAACTTTGCACACTAGCCGATTCCTATTTTCTAAATTACGATTACTTAAAAATATATGTGCATGTACTCGTACGTGCCATCCTATATTACAGCCCAATAGCAATGGAAAGTAAACCAGCAAATATGGACAATAGGTGAAATACCACGATTGTAAGAATCCAATATGGCTGCCGTCGACCATTTTCCTTATTATGAGCATGTACACTTGCGCATCATTCTGTATAACCGCCCAGTAGCAATGGAAAATAAAAGAGTTTGAAAATATAAACGACAATAATTAAAAGGCGAGTACTAAGAATCCAGTATGGCTGCCGTCGGCCATTTTGTTTACTATGTGCATATGGGTAGTTCTCATAATAGGGGCAAAAATGATGTCCCTATTTAATAATTTTAAAATAACGAAGGTTTTATTGCGCTCAAATTAAAATATATGTGTGATACAGTCCCTTGAACAATATAATGCACAGATCTTGCTCACAATTTACTATTCGTAGAAAATCGATTGGTGCAAAATTTAAAACTAAATGGAGAATGTCATTAGCATGGATGTCCCTAACTACATTTTCATTGTTTTTTGTCCTTATAAGGTAACTGTTTTTATCCCTACATCTTTGGTAGTAAGTGACAATATTCTATCGATGTTGAAATTTACTGAGCTCCAAACTTTGCTTCGAATCTTAATTTAATCATGCTATATCAATTCTATAATATTTGTCCCTTATGTCTGCAGTCATTAGCATGGAGATATTTTAAAGCGATATCTCATTCGCGTGAAAGAGAAATGTGACCTGCCAACAGTGTGATTAGAACGCTTTCCGTGTACCATTTGTTGGCCAGTGCTGTTGGAGGGAAAATCGTTGCAGAAGCACGACATAACGAACTGTGTGTTTTAGTTTCCGGCTGAGTAGGAAAATTGATTGTCATTAGCGTGGAGACTGTGAAAGTGAAGGTATGTATCAAATCAGTGTGATATTGTTCCTATTTGTACAGTTTTAGATACTTAAGCATTGCAAGTAATGTCGTCAATAATTTCTCGAATTGGCGGTAGTACGAGCTCAAAAACGCAGTTTTGTCATTAGCATGGAAATTTTGGACCATGCTAATGACTTGATCAACCATGCTAGTGACACATGAGGAGGATATTTTCTTTTTATTATGAGAACATGGAAATATACCTTTCAAAATTGCATCTAAAACCCTCAGGTTTGTTTCTAGTACGAATGACATATTTCAGTGACAACTCATCAGAATTGTGGGGGTGGGGGTGTTCACAATCTAAGTAGTGATCATTAAACATGCATTTAGTAAATTACGTTGCGCAAAAATGTATAGGATAAAAGTTCGTATCTACCTTAACAACATATTTGTGAACTTAATTGTAAAAAATAAAATTTTCTTTATTGTAATTCACACATGTAAGAATTATTATTCTTATATATAGATAACACGAATTGTATGGGCGATAACATATTATTCTTATAGTTTGTGATAGCTACTTTAAATAGATACTACAGTAATGAAGTATGTTTATATATTTATTGTGTTCGCGAATTCTCATCACAGCACTTCAATATTGTGTTCTTCAGTATCACCAATCAGATGGGAAGGAAAAAAGACCATTATTAATAGGGAAGACATCTTAAGAAACGAGAATGTGAAAGGCGACCGAGGGAGGGGAGAGTATCAAAAATACCCTGAGAGGCTCGAGCAGCTTCGAAAGAAAAAGGACGAAATATATGAACGTGGTAAACTATCTGGGCGAATAAAACTGGTTGCGGACATGACTTCAAGAGTACGTCGAGTTCAAAGATGTGTATGGAGAGATGCCCAGAAATCATCAAGACAACGTAAGAAGAAAGATAATTTTTTTCACAATCAACTAAGGAACAATTCCTCTCCACCAACTGATGAGGAAACCAGAAGTATGAAAATCATAAATATTGTCCCTTCAACCTCTACTGCTCCTAGTCTCCGTGTTCCAAGAAAACCACAACCATCCCTTGTGCTTTCTGAAAGATGACCAAAAAAATATAGGCCATAAGTGTGTTAGACGTGATCGTGCAAAAGCATACAGAAGACCGAAAAAGGTGAATGCTGAAAATGAAAAATTAAGAAAAAAAGACAAATATAAGGAAAGGTACTACTATTTGAAGAAAAGAGATTCCATCAAGAAATTCATGAGTGATTCTGGAACTCCTAGAACAAACGTGTATAAATTTCTAAGAGGGAGAACTGTGCCCCGGTATGTCAAAAAGAAGCTTGTTTTTGGAGAAGTTTTAAAATCCGAACTTGAAACAGGCTTTAAACACTTAAAGACCAACAAATACAAGCAAATATTTAGAAAGGTAGGAAGAATAATACGAAAATACAGCCTACATAATCAGGCTAAACCATTTCTACAATACAAACTTAGTACATCTAATATAAAATTTCGTACATCGAAATATTGTTATGAACGTGACAAAAGTGCCCCCCAATATGTCTTCTTTACACGCAAAGTTCAGGAATTTCTTGATGATGATGAAAATTCCACACTGTGCCCAGGAAAAAACAACACAATTCAAAAAAATTGTGTTACGAAACAGAGGTGAAATCTAAACGAAAGTTTAAAATATTTGCACCTAAAATTTAACCAGAAGTGTTCATTTAAGACAAGTTACAGTATCTTATGTCGTCTAAAGCCATTCTGGATTGTTGCCCAAAAGGTAGCGGATAGAGATACGTGCCTTTGTATAAAACATAAGAATGTGCGTTTATTGGCTTGGAGATTGTGTCATTTAAATGTTAACAAGCAAACTACTTTGGAAGAAATAATATTGTATATGACTTGCAGTGATATTACCGAAATGTGCCTTTCAAGGAAGTGTGACTGGTGTCGAAACAATCGACTGATGTTACTGATCACAACTACTTACAAGCAATGGATATGCAAGAAAGAGAAAACATGTAACAGTAAAGGTGTTGACATTACGGCTCAAAGGGCAATTAAGGAATCAATCGAAATTTCTGTCAAGGATCTGGTGATGTATTTGGAATCTTCACTGGATACCTTCCTTCATCTTCTAAATATCAAACAGCAGTACCTCACCATGAAGAAGCTGAGAGATAACGTTGCTACAAATGAACTTCTACTGCATATAGATTTTTCTCAGAATTGTAAATGCAAATATGCTGCTGAACCTCAGTTTGTTCATTTTGGTGCTTCTCGTCAACAAGTTACACTTCACACTGTAATACTCTGCACTAAAAATTACAAGAAAGCATTTTGTTCTCTTTCTGACAGCCTCCGCCATGATCCTTTAGCCATACTAAAACACATGAAACCTGTTCTCAAAAAATACCTTGACATGTTCCCCCAAGTGACGAGTATTCACTTCCTGTCAGATAGTCCGAGCACACAATATCGCAACAAAACAATGTTTGCAATAATTGGAAAGGAACTTCCAAAATTGTTTCCAAAAGTGAATGTTATCACCTGGAACTATAGTGAATCCGGACATGGAAAAGGCGCTCCTGATGAAGTGGGTGGTATTATTAAAAGATATAAACGATCGTTGTGTAGCCCAAGGTGAAGATATAAACGATTTCCTACTGTTGCATGTGTTGGGTAAAAATCTGTCAGATATAGACATTTTTGCCGTACCTTACACATAATAATGAGCTCAGAACATTTGAGTGTTAAAGCAAAAGACTTCCAAGTAAAAGGTACTTTGCAAGTTCATCAGGTTTTGTGGAACAGGTGTTCACCTACTATGTGGTTTCGAAGCTTAAGCTGCTTTGGATGTGATTCGAAATCAAAATGTGCACATTATCATATTGCTACACGTCGAGTTAAAGATTAGTGTACTGTAGCTGTTCACTTTTGTGGCAGGAAAAGTACTTCCTACAATGTTCTCAATCATAAGTGTCAATTCTATATGCGAAACTTACTATTATTTTGAATCTTACGTTATAAGTGGACTGTTTGAATAGTGTAACGATAAAAAGTTGTGTGTATTGTGGTTTCACAAAAGTCATGGTAAGAAAGTCATTTTTAATTGGTTTGGGTCAAAAATGTCAATTTGTAGCAGTATTATTTTTATTTTCATCTACTTTGTCATTAGCATGGATATAATTGTCATTAGCATCGAATTATATTTCTGAAAGAAAAAAACAATATTTTTTATAAACTACATTTATGAAAGTTGAGCTCTGCCTATCATGAAAACGTAGTCCTAGAGTGTATCTGAGCCTACTAAAGAAAAAAAAATAAGTTATTTAAAACATTAATTTTTTTCTCACTTTCATTCCTTAATTTTGTCCCTATTATGAGAATTACCCATATACACTTGCATACCATTCTGTATTACCGCCCAATAGCAATGGAAATAAAAAAGGTTCACAAATATGAACGACAATAATTCAAAAGACGAATGCTGAGAATCCAATATGGCTTTCGTCGGCCATTTTGTTTCCTATGTGCATGTACACTTGCGTACCATTCTGTATAACCGCCCAATAGCAATGGAAATAAAGAAAAATCCGAAATATGAACGACAATAATTGAAAAGACGAATACTATCCAATCCAATATGGCTGTCGTCGGCCATTTTGTTTACTATGTGCATGTACACTTGTGTACCATTCTACATTACCGCTCAATAGCAATGAAAAGTAAAACAACTTGAAAATATGAACGACAATAAGGGAAATAACATGAATGCTACGAATCCAATATGGCTGCCGTCGGTCTTATTGGATTTCTAAAACAAGCCTAGAAGCTGGTTTTGGCCTCCTTCTGTTAGGTATATCATTCACTATGAATCTGGCGTTAGCCTTGTTTCCATAATTAATGAAAAATAGGCTTACAATTTTTATATAATTCCTCAAGAAATTCTGGCTCCTCACAACAAGGGGACGAATTTTTGCTGGTGGCGAAGGGGTTACATGATGACCTCGGGCTCATATTAAAAATACTTCTAACAACCTTCTTTTCTATACGAAAAGTATTTACACTAACATGTGATGCACTCTAAAATATTATTCCAAAGCTAATAAGAGCATAAAACTTTGCATAATATAACGAGAGGAGAGTTTGTCGAGAGACTGTACCTTGTAATATGATGAAGCAGACACTATTAAGTTTTTTTTATTAAGTTCAAGAATATGATCATCCCATTTTAGCTTTTCGTTTATAGTTACACCTAACAATTTACTTTTAGAAGTGTATTCTAAACTTAAAGAATTTATTACTATGGGGAACACACGAACAATCGGTGAGAAAGATGAAAATATAGATTTTTTGATTTGTCTACATTTATATTCAGACTGTTTACTGAAGCCCATTCTATTAATCTCGCGACCACCAACTACATCAATGTAATTTTACGTGCTGTTACAACTTTTGTGTAGAATCTATGCAGCGACACATAAACTATAAACTTCTATCTGGTAAATCATGTGCTTATTTCCACTGAGAAGAGTTTCATATCCGAGAAAAACTAAAAATGATTTACTGCTCCCAATACACCAATGCTCTACTTATGGCCAATGCAGCATTCATTTTTCTCTTGAATATCACGACTTACTTGAGCACACGTTGGTCTTCTTTTCTTCAGAATAAGAATTCAGATACTTACTTCAGTAAAACGTGTGGTAGTATATACGAGTGCTTTAATTGATTCCTATCAAACACTTTCAAGAAGTGATGGGTATTAAAAATTACCCTTCTTTTTCTCCTTCGCCCATCTAGCGTCATTTGTTGAACATCGCCTTCGCACTTTTTCCCCGGCATAGTCCGAATTACGGATTTCCCACACAACGTTCGTAACGTCATGGAATAAATGTTCAACAGTATTTTTTAATGAGTCTAAAACACAATAGAAGTAACGTTAGATGCAGGAAAAATCTTAGAACAAACTGACACGTTTGAGAACGTGACAAGTAATGTTTAAATGGTGCTGAATTGGGTAGAATCGTACCAACTATTTACAAAAGGGGCTGAAAATGCCAGCCTAGTACCAACGGGCCAAAGAATGACAAAAAGGGCTGAATTTGGTACAATAGTACCAAGTGTTGCAACCAAGTGTCATCCCGTCCTTGTGCAGTGGATAAGTCTAGGGTACTAGGGGCACCTTGGCCAAATCAACAGTGTAAAGCATCCAGCGAAGTTTCGATATTTTAGAGTCGACATAGAGCTATAGTGATGTCGCAAGGCTGCAACAAGAAGACTAAGAAGCATCACTGCAAGATATGGCACCAGTGTGGGGCTCGACGGCAGGAGGACTAAATCAAGACCACAACAAGCTGGGAAACCTACACAATACAAGGAAGAGAAACGCTCTACATAAGCAATTGGAAAGTGGAAACGCGGAAAGGAACATTCAAGAATAAAATGAAGAGCTAAGCGGAACAAAGACTGCTACGAGTGGGCAAAATCCTAGTAAAGAAGACGCACAGCAGCAACAAGAGACACTGGGACAAGTCGTTGGACAAAGGTTACCAACAACAGCAGGAAAGTACTTCTGAGAAGAATGCCGGTGAGATAGCAGATATAAAAGCAATGTTGTCGATGATGTATGAAGCAAATAGAATAAAGGAAAAAAGGATAGAGAAAGAAGAAAAGGAAAGAATAAAGGAAGAAAAGCAAAGGATTGAGAGAGAGATAAGAAGTCAAGAGAAGGAAAGACGATTGGAAGAACACGAAAAGAAACTAATGGAAGTGTCACAAAAGATTGCAGAAGAATAACGATACAAGTAAAGCGAGTATAAAACAAATGGATAAAACTGAATCCCATATACATGAAGTTAGTATTGAAGTCTCTGAAAGAATCGCAAACATTACCGAAGGTTCAACGGTAAATTATATTAGTGTCAGTGCAGTGAATATTCAGTACAATGAGAAAACAGCAGTACAATGAGAAAACAGAGTTTACATATAATAGCCTATATAAATCATCAATAAACAAACCTAAGGTAGATACTACATATTCGACCTATAGTAAAACATTATCAAACAAGATACAAAGTAATTACTATACAAAAGCAGTCCAACAAAGGGTTTGGAATAACAGGAAAACAGTACACTTAAATTTTCCATACAGTAAAATTTCCATTGTACCTATTACCACAGAGAACCATACAGAAAAGTAGTATGTATTCATAAATACCTACGCATTTCTTTCTGGCTTCGAGGAAGTTACCTGTATCGCCGCTAGATGTCTCTGAACTCAATAGCTTATTTTCTTATAAACTGAAGTTTTGTGATTGGTTCATCATTGCCTCTTTGCTTAGATATAGCAGCATGAAATAATCATAAGTTGAATTTATCAGGATGTTTAAGAAAATGAGCTATTGAGCTCAGAGACATCTAGCGGCAAGGCAAGAAACTTCTTCGAAGCCAGAAGAAATGCGTAGCTAGTTATGAATATGAATACAGACTACTTCGCTGTATGGTAAGGTTCTGTGTGTTATTAGTTACGTTGTTGAACACTGTTAACGGGACGGGTGTAAGCCATAGTGCTGTTACCGCCCATAAAATTCATTTTATCTTATCTTGAACACTGTTAAAGAAAGTATCGAAGGTTAGAAATTTTGGTATCGACCCACCTCTAATATATATATAAAGACATTAAATGTAGTCAATATACGTGACATTATTTATGCAAGTAAATGGAGAGAACATAAGTAATGCCGACTGGATTGCTCCCCACAGTTTCCTAACAGATGTAGATGCAGGATCTTGGGTACGAATGGACTTCTCTACCATGTCCCATAAGTGTCCCATTGAGTGCTTACAGGCAAACGTGGTAGCCACACCATTCGTCGAATATGTCCAGAATATTCCTCCGAACCACTTCTGGATATCCCATAGCTTCAAGTCCATGAAAGTCTAGAAATGGTTGCCAAATAGTACAAAGTAGCGTCACCGGTCGATGACGTATTTACGAAAACTATAAGCAAAACCCATACCACGTTAACACACCCGACACCAGTACGGAACCATCAATAGCCTGCACGTTGCCTTTTTTAACAGTGATCCATCGTCTAATGGGATCTGCTCGACAATTTGGAAATTCTTCAGGGTTTAATGACCGTGTGCACGAACCCAGGTGAGGTGCTATGCCCGGTATCGTGGTATTAACAGAGGCATTCTGATGGTTTTCTGCTCCTATATCCTATGGAAGATAAAGAACGCTGCACTGACCTGTTGGATACACGTCTGGTACTTCTTGCACTGAACGTGGATGTGATCTGAGTCAGTGTTGCATGCCTGTTACCACGAACAATTCTACCAAGACGCCACTGGTCAAGATTATTAAGCATCCGTGATTAGCCACTGTAGTTCACAATGGATGGTAATGTCTCCTTTCCAGGTACCACCACGCAGACAGAGAAAGTTGAATGTTCGCGCAATGTCGGACATGGGAAGTCCCATTTGCCCCATGACACTCATTAGCAAGGCCCGTTCGCAAGCCGATAATTCACGTCTACTTGCTATGATCAGACTGACTCGCGGGATAACATCTCATAACTGGTCAAGGTATCTGGCATTCGCCCAAGTCGTTACGTGACACGTTACGACCTGCTCAATCAACGTCCTTAAGTACAAAGGTGCAAATATGCATTAGAAAATCACTAGTTTTATTCTGTACATAATCATGGAAAAATAAATTGATGCAAATATTTTTCTTACCTAAATTCTTGAATAAAATTCACCACTGCAATGATTATTATAATTTCCAAATAAAAAGAACGAATACATAAATAAATACATCCCACAATAATTTTATTCAAATCAAATCGTTTATTACTTTCATTATCTTAATCGCACACAAAAACAAATTTTGTTTCCAAAGTAAGATTACCTTTAAAGTCACGATTTTTGTTTCAAGTTTCTTTTGTATTTTTCAAATTACTCCAACTACTATCAGTAGTATTACGTTAAAAATATTTTCACGAAAAATTTCAATACTAGTATTGTTTGTAATATCCGAAAAAATGTAAGAACAACGCAGAAAATATGTAGAAATTGTTCATGTAAGCGTTCTGTATTTCTGATAAGAATTATTTTTGCATATTTAATTGCTGGTGATCATCGGTCCTACGTTACCATATTGACCGCTATGACCACCACGATTGCGGTCTCCTTTATTTTGTCTAGCTCCTCGAAAACTACCAGATGGTTGTTTACTGGTGATTTTTGTATCGCATTTTAATCTCGGGCGCTGTCCATATCCAGCATCTGTTCCTTCTTTGTTATATTGTTCTACAAGTTGTCTTGCTTCGTGCTCAGGAAGCCCGGCATAAAATACTTCATGGAATATATCACCGACTTCCGGTAATTTGAAGTTAGCTTTCATTTGTAATATCTGTGTCTTGGGTACCACCTTATCATCGGTTTCTGCTGGCACTAATACAACGGCACGGCGTTTGAAATTTTTAAAAAGTGACATCTTTCGACGTTGCGCCTTTGGATATACATTCGTTTGATCTATAATGTAGTTTCTTCGTCGGTTAGCTGCGACTCTCAGTAATTTATTGAAACATTCTGTGGTTGTAGCAATGAAAGTTTTCCAGTGATCTACATAATTTTCGGTGGTTGCAAAATTCAATGTTTGTATTTTCTCCAATAAACGATTTGTTCCCAGAATATTATACTTCTTTTCAGGATGTTTTGCTACTAGATCATTAACCCAATCTGTTTTACCAGATCCAGGCAATCCACACATCATAATGACTTCACAATTCTCTGTCTTCTTGGGGTGATTTGGAGTAAGTTCTCTTTGGTTCAACGGAACTTGCCCGACGAACACGAACTTTGGTAATATCTGTACACAAGGCTCTTCTTGACCAAAATTGATCTGAAATTTTACATTTTTGGTCATCACATGTGGAAATAAAGCTCTTCCTTCAAGTTCTGTTTTCGAAATTGCGTGCGCCACGCCTTGAAATCGACCATTCATAACAAATGACAACAAAATAGGATCACTAGTCAAATCAAGATACACTCCAATTATATCTCCCGCTTGAAATGTTGTTCCATAATCAGCAAAATATCCATTAGAACACGCTTTTCCAGTACTATCGTATCCATATGACAGACGATCTTGTCCTAAGTGTGACGTTGATACATTATCAGTGGAGAATCCAATTCTTACGTGATAAGGATGAGGTTCAAGTACATTTCTAAGATGAGAGATATCCAAGTGTTCTAGTAGTAGTACCTCGTAATAAATTTTTCCTGATGTGAATCCGTATGCTGCTCGCGCGCCTGCCCAGAGTAAAGCAAATCCAGCCTCATGCATTGGAGTTCCTGTTGTGAGATTAGCTTTGTCAATGACGAGGTTCAAATCTGAATCGTACCAGTCTAAGACAACAGTTGAGTTATCCAAGTCAGGTTCACCATCGCATTCTTCTTGTTCATTTCTCGCCAGACTCTGAATCGCTGTAGAATTTGTGACGTGTTTGGCTTGTTTGCGTTTCTCTCCACGGCTAGAGGTTTCCTGTGGAGTGATATAATCTACTACTTCCATAATCTGTGGTGAAGGAGATGTGTTAGCTGCTTCTTCTTTGAGGATACGCACTAGCAGAGATAGTAACTGGTTTTGTGTTAACTCACCGGTATCTCTACCTCGGTTTTGTAGTTCTTCTCTCAGCTCACCAGCTGTCATTTTGCTCAGTTGCTGATGATTCATCTTATTTTCCTTTGTAGTTGATTGTCTTGTACGTGTGCTTGCGCGAATATGTGGAATAAAACTCGAACCTAAAATGTCAGAAGCGCTTTCTCGAATATAGAAACTTCTGTTCTGATGCGTGGCAACATAACTGATAACAATGTGTGTGTTTGTTTAATTTTCTTTTTATCAATTTTTAGCTTTTTCAATCTGCCCCGCTGTTATCTATGGTGATTATTAAGTGTTCTACACAGTGAACGGATAGTGGTTTGTCATTATCCTTAACCAGATGCAGATTATGTTAACGTCCTAAAGATGGAGCCTATAGTTTTAAGTGGACAGCTACTCCATTGTAATCAATTTGTTTCAGGAAAAGTCGAAACCATCTCACAATTCCAGTGATTAAATTCAGTTTTTGAATCTAATCACTACATCGGAAGACGGTTCCGATTCCTCTGTGATGATTAGTGTATTGGCAGTCACAATACGGGTACTTATGAAAATTTTTCCCAAAGTTTATTTAAAAAAAAATAAATAAAATAAAGAACGTGTTGTACAGAAGCACATGAATAAAAATAAGTCTTGTGTGTTTGATGTATATTCATAGCACGAAAACGTTGAAAGATTGAATTTTTTGTTTAAATGCAAATGGAAGGATTTTCCTCACATTCTTCCTTAAGAAATGGTGTACAACAGTAATATGTATAGTCATCAAGCAACCCAACATATGGGAGTATTAGATAAGCGAAGTAAAAGGTAGTGGTTATAATGAATTTAAGTCCTAAATGGAAATAAGGCTGTGTTGTGTGTACCAAAGTTTAGTGGAGCATCCCACGGTATGTTGGTTTCGTTGTGAACTACGTGATGAGAGCTGATTCGCATGTTTTCAAGTTCAGTCAATAGGTGTGTGTCTCTGGGGTAGTGTAACTATGGGTCGTCGTAATTAACTTAATTATTTTTAAGTTAAATATTTATAACAGATGCTCTATGTGTGGTCGAGACAAATATTCTTACTTATTTCACTTTTATGGTTGCATGTTTTGGTAACTTAGCTGTCTTTGAATTTTTAATGCCTTTAGACATCTTTGGCTCAGACCGGATGGATAATGAAGAGATGAATTGGTGGAATGACGGAAGTGGGAGGAAACGGGAGAACTCCAAGAAAACCCAGGCACACGGTGTTTGTCCATCACAAAGCCCACATGGCATGAGAAGGGATCGATTCCACGACCCCTAGCGCCAGGCGAGCGCTCTACCAATTGAGCCACCGCGAACTTAGCTGACGTAAGTGTAAATTATTTTTAGTAACTATATGTCTTCCGGTGTCTCCGGTGTATTAGGTACTATATGTCTTCCATATTTTAAATGTCTGCTATTTTTTAAGAATATTTGTTATTTCTACGCTTGGCTGTTTTTAGTTTAATCGAGTTTCTTGTTCTTTCCGCCTGAATATACCAACATTTTTAGGCTGGTGTTGTCTTGATCCAAGCGACTAAGATGAGTCGCTGATTCTGATGAGCCGTATCCTTACGGGTTATAAACACATTTCTGAGACTACCGATGGAGGAGTGGCAAGACCGCAGAATGTTAATTTACCAACTGTGTTCCTCAGCCTCGTGATCGGAGGTCATTTTGTGAGCGTTCAAAAGTGCAATTTCTTGGTTCTGAATTCCACTTAACTTAAGAGGACATTGGTCAGAGTTCAATTTATTTTCAAAAACCTTAGGAACTTATGTTCTTCTGTTTTCATTATAGCCGGAGAAAAAATCATAACAATATGGTAATTAAAATCCACCTTTAGCTCCTCCTCGGTATCCGAAATGTCGATCTTTTGAGCGAAATTTATCTTGTTGATATAAAAATTGGTATTAAAAATGTTGTTTCCGTAATTAAATCGACACAAGTATTTAAATTATCTAATTTCTGAAATTTATATCTGGAAAAAAATATGAAATTAAGATTCATCTTTGTACTAAATAGATGGAGTAATGTCGAGGTTTATGTTGTCAACGTTTATGTCATGTAAGGTGTAATCCACTTTAGTACCTCCAGCCATTCTAAGCATTTCTGATTATTATTTTCATTCTAAATTTGCGAAGGATCGTTGGGGATATACTGTATAGTTGTCTCAGAAGTTAAACCAACTTTTCTAGCCACGCGCGACTCTGCAGGCATTCAAGTTCTTTTAATCACATCAAAGAAATGTCGTCTTGTCATTCTCTCCAGGTGGTATGACCTGCTACTCTCTTACAGTGTTGCACACCAATGAGACACAGAAAGTAACAACGAACCAAAGAGCCATAGTTTCTTTTGTATTTAATAATAGTAATAATAATAATAATAGGGGTCAGCCAGTAGACTAGTGATTAGCGCACTCATAAGCTGGGCTTCGTGGACTTGATTTTCGGCGTAGACCCAGCGTCGTAATGCGAACTTCGCCGATCTCAGGACCTGGGGATTCTATTGTTCATGGGCCAAGAGAGGTTTCCAGTGCGTTTAGGGTCCAATTGGTCGTGCTGGATGGTGGGTCGTGGCTCAAGCGTGGGTCACTATGGACGGTGGTGGTTCAAGATTGAATTACAGTGTATTGTGGGTTAAGAAAGCGCTAGGAGATGGTGGGTCACGGTGGGTCGTGGGTCACCTATTATTTGATCCACGCCATTTCTGCACAAGAGACTGTGGCTCTGAGTGTTAAAATAGTTCTTATAAATTACTGAATATTAGGTTGAGACTACCGCATTACAGAAAATATTGTAGACAAACGAACTGTACATCTTTCATAATTTTTCAACAAGTAAGAAACCGTGAGCTAGACTTCTACGATAATCGCAACGGGATTGGTTACACTGCTAAGTAGCGGGTACTTTACCGCGGAATCTCACAGCATGAGGGAAGGAGGGCGGAGAACCACTTAGAAGCCTTCGAGGGAAAAGTTGGTTTATCTTTTGATACTTTCCTTTTTCAAGAGTATGCACCACAAGGAAGTTGATATTTGTTACTAAGTTTCCTTTCTCTTAAACTATTTTGGATGCCACTTTTTTATTAACTTGCTAAATTTAGGGAGGGGAAATATAGGAATCATAATGTGTACATATAGGAAGTGTATTATATTAACAATTTATGTTTGCACGATGTAAAGTATACCTTCTGACTTGTGTTCCGTTTATCATTCACTCACTCACTCTATGACTTACAGAACTCGCAAGCCTATCGCAGCAATAACAAACTTTCACCACTAGATTGTATCCTGGGCAACATCTACCTCTCGAAGATCTCTTCTAATATAGTCATCCCAACGACGTCTCGGTCTTCCCAACGTCCTCTTTCCCTTCGGCTTATCAACCATAATGGAATATAATCTTCGTTTTTCCACCATCCGAGCTACATGGTCTGCCCATCTTAGTCGTCGTGATTTCATTATTCTTACAATGTCGGTTCAATCATATAATCTGTGGAGTTCTTCATCACGCAATCTTCTCCATTCTCTGGTCAACTCGTCCTTTTTCGGCCCGTATACCTTTCTCAAAACCTTATTTTCAAACACACGTAATTTATGTTCAACTGCCAGGGTCGTACTTCAAGTTTCGCAACCGTAAAGTATTATTGTGGACTCGCCACCCATGTAACAGATAAAAAGGGAGTAATTTGGATAAAAATGTATTTTTATGTAAAATTCAAATGTATATGAAGTAATTATTTCAATCAAGAAGGAATACGGTGATGGTTATACGGATATTTTGACAGAGAAAGAACGTAAAACTTAGTTAATAAACAACCGCTGAGTAGAAGATATTTCATGAAGCAACACGGAAATAGACGTTAAAGAATGCTTGAATTGACAGGTAACGCAAGGCAAGAGACACGAACCAAGTGACGTCAGAATGATAATCGTATGTTACTAAATCAGATGAACGCTCTAACGAGATCAAAATTAAAAGTCATTTTCGGAAGAAATAAATCTCTCGCATTTTGTCACACTTACTTCTACAGTCACCACTACACTTACGTCGTGACATTACAACTATTTGGGGAAGTCAACATGCACAAGTAAGTTGAGTTGTTATTTAGTTCTGTCTTGGTTGCCTTGTGTTCCTTGTTGGTACTCTACGAAACTTAGCGCAGACTTTAACGATCTTTAGTTTTTGTTGGAAATTAGGAACCGAAGTTGTAACTCTGAAATATCAACTATGTCCACCAATTTGTTATTTTAAACTGAGTCCGAGAGTTTTAGTCTGAGCTATCCCAAAATCCTAAACAAGAACAAACATATTTGGTTACAGGCTGGCGAGTCCAGCGGAGCTCACACGTGCATGATTAAAATCATACACGAATGAACTCTGGTATTCACTTGGCCAAACCCAAATATTGCACACAACGAGGTAAACGATACAGTCACACAAGTGACAAATTAGTGTGCAAATTATGTTAAGGAAACTTCTATTTTAATACTCGGGCTAGAATCGCTCCCTCCTAGGGAAGGCGAACATGGTGGAAATGCTGAATTGTTCTATAAATTCTAGAACTGTAACGATACTAGACCCATGACAGAATAACCGTTCTGTATATTTTCAAATTTAGTTTTCTTGATATTAATCGCGAGGTTAGGAGTTTCTGAACTGAATAAAAACATGCATTCTCCGATGCTAAGCGACTTTTTATATCTTCCGTGACCTCGTTCTTGTGAGTTACATATGCTACCACATATTTAAATTTATTTACTTTCTACATGATCTCATTCTTAATCGTTAAGTATCTATTTCCTTCATCCACTGAGTTTCGGCTTATTATTATGTATTTCCTTTTCTCTACGTTTACCTGTAGACCCATCTTATCGCAAGTTTGTACAAAGACATTAGTGCTACTTTGTAGTGTATGTATATCTTCCCCTATTAAATCTACATCATCCGCGTATTCGAACAGTTGGTTTAAGCCATTTAATGTTAGTCCCTTTTTGTCCTCTTTTATTTTTAGAATCGCATATTCTAACGCGAAGTTAAACAGTAGTGGTTTAACTTCGCCTCGTTTCAATCCGCTGCGAATCTCGAAATTATCTGACATACTATTACCTACACGTATTCTACTTATGGGGTCACTGAGGCACATCCTCACTAGTTGAACAAGTTTTCTCTGAATTCCAAACTGTACCAGGATATTGTATAACTTTTCCCCTTTGATAGAGTCATATGCTTTCTTAAAATATATGAACAATTGGTGAACTGTTCCATTGTATTTCCAATTCTTCTGTAATTTCTGTCTCAAAGCGAAAATCTGATCAATGGTAGATCTTTCTTTTTTCTAAATCCATATTGGTGGTCTCCAATTATTTCATCTGTTTAGGCGTTTTAGCAAGATTGGCAGTAAAGATATTCTGCGTTAATTATTACAGTCGGATTTATCTCCTTTTTCATAAAGCGGAACTATTATTGAGGTTTTCCATTCCTTTGGAAAGTCCTACTTTCTCCATATAGCACTTATCAATTTATGCAGTTCCTTGATTAGTGCTGTTCCTCTCGATTTAATTAATTAGGCTGCGATGTTGTCTATTCCTGGTGATTTGAAACTTTTTAATCTCCTTATCGAAATTTCGACCTCATCTCGCTAGGTTCTGGTATTCATGGTTCTGCGGTATATCAAATTCCTCTGTTTGTTTCCCGTTGTAAACATTAAGAAGCTTGTCGAAATAGCTTTTCGAAAGCTCGAGAATTTTTGTTGAATCCGTCTGAAGATCTCAATGTTCGTTTCTAATCATCCCTAACTTCGGCTGGTGACCTTTTCTTAACATGTTTACCCCTTTGTATAGATCTCTTATGTTATTTGTTTTCCTCTATCTCATGAATTTTCTGCGTAGATTTCCGGACCTTGGAATAATAATAACTGTATAGCTTGTAAGTACAGGGTGGGATCGTGGATGGATATGTGTTGAAAATGCAAGGCAAACGGGAAGTTTAGAGTTATTGAAGGTTACAGCCAGGATATATTTTCGCGCTTAAACCATCAATAAAGGCATTCTCCCACAGACGGTGTGTTGAGGTGCTGGTCGTAGGAAGTAAAATGTGGCTTATGGCAACCATGAAAGATAGATCAAAATTGGTATTGTGGAACTTGGTGTGAAAGGAATCTGGGACATCCGGTTTGTTGATAGTACAGAAGTGACGATGTATATTAATACGAATGTTGAGAGCACAACCTGTTTCCCCACATAAAAGGCATCACAGAACTTGCAAGTTAGGATGTACATAACATTAGGTGTGTGGCATGTACCATTAGGATTGAGGGTGTACCAACCATTAGCAGTATTGATAGTAATTGTAGAAGTGATGTGATGAAAATGGAGCAGATCTTGCATCTGGGTCTCTTGCATGTATGGCCGCCGGTTTGGGGTGGTGGCAAGGAGGGATTCGTACGGACCAAGATGTTTCTAAGACTAGGTGGATGTTGAAAAACTAATCTAAGTTTAGTGGGAAATATCGATCTTGTGTCTGGGTCAGATTGGAGGATGTGAAAATTAGAGTGTAGGATTTGTTTGACCTTGGTTAGTTTAGGATGGAACTGGGTGAAAATAGAGCAGGTGGGTTGGATTTTTTAGTGGGTTGAGTGTGTGAGGATGCACGACGGATCTGTTTGTTTACAAAGTTAGAAGGGTAGCCTCGGTTGACTAGAGCCTCCTGGAGGCATTGGTTGTAAGTTTCAGCAGACAGAGGTAATGGAATCCAGGCGTTGTCCTCTGAGTGCAAGGGAGAAAGGAATCGCTTTCTTGGTGTGGTAAGGGTGGGAACTTGAGTAGTGTAAATACAGCATATGGTTGGTGGATTTTATGTGAATGGCAAAGTGATGTCCACGTCACGGAATGTGACTGTTTTGTCAGAAATGGACCAAGTGAACTGGACAACACGGTACTGGTTCATTTGTTCTAGGAATGTCTTGAGACTGGTTTCACCATGAGTCCATAACATAATTATATCATACAAGAATCTTACTCAGAGTAGAGGGGACAAAGGATGAGTTTGCAAGAAATCAAGTTCGAGTTTGCCCATAAATAGATTAGCATAAGAAGGTGACATTCTCGTACCCATGGCTGTGCCTTGGATCTGAAGGTAGTGTGTGTCGTCCAAGGTGAAATTTTTATATGTGAGAACTAGGTTGCCCAAGTTAAGAAGGAAAGCTGTGGTTGGGCTATGGGGTTTGGGTCACTGGTTAAGGAAGAATTCCATAGATATTAAGCCATAAGCATGAGGAATGTTGGTATATAAGGAAGTAACATCTATGTTGCAAAGCAGTATGTCAGAAGGAAGAGGCGGTAATTTAAGAATGATTTCTAACATGTGGTAGGTGTCGCGTAGGTAGGCAGGCAACGCTTGAACATGTGGTTGAAGGAAGGAGTCAACGAGAGCAGAAATGCGTTCAGTAGGGGAATTATAGCTGGCTACAATGGGTCTGCCTGGGTTACCTGGTTTGTGAATCTTAGGTAATAGGTAAAAGATCGGGGTACGTGGACTGTCCAGGATTAGGTACTTTATCGACATTTAAGATAAGCCCTCACGAGGACCATTAGCAGTAATGAAATCCGAAATTTTCTGTTGGTGAGTGTAGGTTATGTCTGTGGAGGTGGGTTTGTAGGTGTTGGGATCGGATAGTTGGCGGTAAGCCTCCTGGAGGTAGTCAGCTTTGTCTAAGGCTACTGTAGTGGACCCCTTGTCCGCTGGGAGGACCATTCCCGGGCGTTCCCGTATTTCTGAGGACTGGGTGCAGATTGTTTATTATTACCGGGTGGTTGAGTTATGGGAGTTGGTAATGGTAATGGTTGTTCTGCAAGTAAGAGAACTTGGTACTCTTTGTGAGGAAGAGGCAGGACACATCAGGTTTGAAAAGCATGGCGACAGAGGAGGGATAACTTATTCAGGTGTTTCAGGTTCATGGAGAAGTGTAGATATATATGTGAATATGCGTGTGATCTAATACAGAATATAAGCTATAAGTATTTCCCTTTATTTTTTTCTTAAATTTACCTTAAATTGCTCTCCCGGCTTACTTTGTGCTAGTTATCACTATCCTTTCCGCAATGAATGAACCCGTCCTCAACTGCCTGTAACTCCCTGCGGTGCAGTGTCTTCTTCTTCTTCATTACTCTTCTTTGTTCCTCCCTGTTGATCTTCTACTCTATTTTTCTACATTGTTTCTTTGTTTTCCGCATGTTCTTCATTATTATTATTTCCCCCTCCCCTCTGATTTTGTACCCTCTTATTCCTTTAGAAAGCCTCTTACCAGCTCCTAGTAAACATCGCACTTCCTTCTCCATTTGGTGTTTTCTCCGTCCCACGTAGTCATTTTCCCGCCTCCATAACCTGGCCACACTGTCACCCTGCATTCTGCTGACAATATGGCGTTTCCTTAACACCAGTCCCGCACCTGTCCGCTCTATCCATTTTCTTTCCCACCAGTTGAAAACGCTTTTCCGAAACGTACTAATACTTAGTTAGTTTAGGATGGAACTGGGTGATTAGAGACGGTGGGTTGGATCTTTTAGTGGGTTGAGTGTGTAAGGATGCACAGCGGATCTGTTTGGTTACAAGGTTAGAAGGGTAACCTCGGTTGACTATAGTCTCCTGGAGGCGTTGGTTGTAAGTTCCAGCAGCAGAGGTGGTGGAATTCAGGCGTTGTCCTCGGAGTGCAAGGGAGAAAGGAATCGCTTTCTTGGTGTAGTAAGGGTGGGAACTTGAGTAGTGTAAATACTGCATATGGTTGGTGGGTTTTATGTGAACGGAAATGGTAAGGGTGTTGTTTTCTAAAGTGATGTCCACGTCAAGGAATGTGACTCTTTTGTCAGAAATGGACCAAGTGAATTGGACAACACGGAATTATACGTTCTTACTTAAAATTAAAAGTCTGCGTCAAGACTTGTGTAATCTGCAAGAAAAGAACAAAGATCAGTACCACAATATACTCCATATTACTTTAAACTTACCTATTACTCGTACAGGACTCTTATGTTTGGCATTCAGTAACACTATTCTACCGTCTTCACCAACAGTAGCAATGTCATCATCATAGCACGCTAGGCTGGTGCATGAACAATGGCCAGTGCTGTAAATGGAAAAGAAATCACAGCACATTCACCTAAATTTTACATATATTTCTATTCCATCAATGCCTTACACACAGGTTAAATACTACTTTAATAGTTTAATAAGAAAACAAATATCAACCAACTAACGGTAAAATACAGAGTATACTGTACTAAATCAGAAAAGTGAATTACCCATTTGTGCATGTGTGTTTGTTATAGGCGAGAAAAAAAAAACTGATATTTACACTTCATTAAGAATGTGTATGAAACATTTAAAAGAAACAAATTAGCTACCTCGCAACACACGGTTGTTGGTATATGAACTGAATATCATAAATCTGGAAAACATAAAATGAAGAAATAAAGATATCTAACAAACAAGTAACTTCTACACATCCACGAAAAGCAACTCCTGGTTTATTGATTGGCATTAACAATATCTACATCGAGAACATTCTAAGGGCGGGCAGTATAGTTTCAAGGGCTTTCGTACGATTCATCAAATGTGTCGTACCGCGTACTTCTCTGATTACATCTCTCCTGTATGTGTTACATTTATTCCTAAACCAAACACAAAAATGTTGTTTAAGAAACTAGCACGAACATGTTGTACTTTGAAATTATTGTACCGATTGAAATATAACGGAAAAATAAGACAAAAAAAAAAAACCAACGTTTAACAATACAGTTATAGTTACACCATTGACCTTAAGAACGTTATACTATACTTGAGCCAGGGATGGTGAAATTCTGATCCGTACAGGATGGATATAAAAACAAGTGATGATAAAATCCAGTTGATGACCATAACCGAATTGTTAATTGTCCGATTTTCATCACCCAATTTTATATTTGTTACACAAAGACGAAAATGCGGATGATCCTGACGGGATTATTCAAATAACAGATGCATAGAATGATTATACATATTGCGCCACAATCGTAGATGGGTTGGTCAAGTTTACATTAAAATAACTTGATATCTGAAAACACAATTTGAACCTGGTTTGATTCTCTTCGTCCCGTGTAATGAAAAAGAAAATCATAATACGGAAAATTCATGACTAAGAATAAGACGCAAACAAGTATTTAAAACAATAAAACCTTGATCGAAACTCTTTAACAAAGACTCTTTTAAGCATCCAAAAATTAAAATTTCACTTAGCACAATGAGAAAGTGTTTTTGAAATCAGGAAGTACACATGAATTAACTTCGACCTTTTCATTTCATTATGTTCTGATTATAACAACAGAACTGATTTTATGTTCTGTTGTTATCCGTAAATCAGTCTAGAGAAGTACATTAATTACATAGCTGGCTAAGTCTGTCACCTTTTATTTCAGAATGGAGTGCTTTTCCAAAACCTGATTGGATAAAATGGGAGAACAATCGGATGGCGTGCACATGGGCAGAGGCCCCAGGCAACGAATCTGGCAACACTCAAAACAACTTTCCTTCAGTAAACACATGCGGAACCATGTTCTTCCACTTTTGTGATAGTAAGATTTTTATATTTGAAAATGAGCATTTAGTTAATCTGTAAGTTTTGTGACATAATATATTTTTTCATAGTTACATATTCGCCCTTTCCTTATCTTAACCTTGAAAAAGACATTGATATAATCTTCGAAAGAACTCGGTTAATATGGGTGGCAGGTAGGGAAAGTTAATTACTTTGAACAAGTTTTCAAATAATTAATAATAATACTAATACTAAACTCTATGGGCAGATTGCAAAGACATAAGCCATGGCCACAGCTTAGACTTTGTCTACTCCGACTAAGTCTAAGCCGTGACTTCGAAAGGATTGCAAAGACCAAGTTTTGTCTTGGTCTCGGAAGACTTTAGTTTTACAGTCATCAAAGTGTGGCAACGTTGCAATTTGCTATTCGTTGTTCATTTGTTCAATCACCAAGCTACGTACCAAACAGAGTGGTTAGATCAAGAATGTGAGAATGTTGCTTTAATACAGTTTTCTGAAGGGAAAGCGGGAGTTGGCAAATAGGAAGGGATAATAATAACAAAGTTCCGAAGCTCCTAGCCTCGCGATAAATATTAAAAAAAAATTGAAATTGACTATAAAGAACGGTCATTCTGCCGGTAATAATTTATGGTTCATAAAGTTGAAACGGGACGGTGTCAGGATTTTATAAAAGGGCGAAAATTAAAAAATAACTTAACATGGTAGTCTCATACAGTGGTGCATTTTTTACAGAAAAAAAAAGTGCTCTGGCGCTACTAAGTCCTGCATTCTAAAAAGTTCGCTAAGACATACGACTTTCAAAAAGAGCCCTGTTGTCGACAAGGTCCGCCAAAACTGAAATGCAACAATGGTCTCATACAATACCAATTGGGTATAAATATGCAATCTTCCAATGTAGTTTCAATGTAGGAAATGGACGGATACGTTCTTTGAAGATCGCATAGTGTGGCCGTTTACAACTATTTTGTTTCTTATACGTTTATTATCAGGTTTAAATTTTTGCACCAGAACGCTAAAGACAGAAATCGTTATTACTTTACTTGCAGGACTATATAAACACGTATACTCCATGCTCATTTAAATTAACCAACAAATGGCTGTGATTGATTAAAGAAACGCGCGCGTGCACACAGTTCTCTTGCCTAATAGTAATTTCTACGGTTTACCTCAGAAATTCTTGTAACGAACTAGTTCATAAACTCTGAATAAGTAAATAATTTCAACGCTGTACAATTACAAATTAGGTGATCTCCTCTTTCTAAAATCATTTTACAGAAGTTGATTATACAAACCTACATCAAGGTAGGTCAACGAGATTAAAAAGCTGATTTTCATATTCCTTCGTAACTTCATTTCTTGTTGTGAAGGAGAAAATGTACATCACTATATCAGTGACTTTCTACTGAAAGTATCAGAATATCAGCTGCCCAGGATATAATGCAATGGCTAACAATTCTTAGTGCGGCGATGAACTTAAGAATTTCTTAAGCTATAGAGTTAATAATAATAAGAATAATAATAAAATGGTTGCAAGTGAATCAGGGTTGAGAACTGTTACCATTTTAAAACGGAAGGTTTCGTCAAAAGTACGGTAGCTTTGTGAAGTGTGTTTGGGTTCGAGGAGATGAGGCAGTTGTAAGGTCGGTGTAGAAATGGAAACATATGCTACCTGACGCAACCTAAAAAGAAAACTACTAATACAAATGGAAACTACAAACCTAACCTAATGTAAGTAGAACTTAACCTAACCGGAAAAGAAACTGCAAACTCAAACTAATCTAAGTGAAAACTAGGAGCTAACTTAACCTAACCGAAAAGGAAAACACTCACCCAAACCGCATCTATAAAGGGAACCAAGAAAGTTTTGTAGCTTTTTGTGGAAGTCTGTGTTCAATTGGCCCTCACACCGTGAGTTGAATGCGAATGGAGATCAGGCGAAGGTCAGTTGTTGGTGTGGGTATAGCCAACATACTATCTGGTTGTGGCAGTTCAGTTACACCGTGAACGTGCGGAAGGACAGAGTGAACATGGGACCTCCACAGAGCGTCATAAGGGCGTGTATGCTGTACGAGTTCAAACTAGGGTCAAACGCAGCTGCAGCGGGGCGGAAGATATGCCAGGCCTTTGGTGAGGGTGTCGTGACTACGCGGACAGTGCAGCGGTGGTTTACCATGTTTAAGGACGGTGACGAAACACTCGAAGACGCACCATGTGAGGGAAGATCAACACAGGTACCAAATGAAGATCTTCAGGCAGCAATTGAGGCGAACAGTGGCCAGACATGTGAGGAACTGGGACTAAAATTCAGTGTGAGTGGAGAAACCATCGGCAGCACCTCCATCAACTTGGGAAGCACTACAAGTTGGGTCGATGGGTCCCACATGATTTGACTCCGGGCCAGAAGGCAACGCGAGCAGACACCTGTGTTTCTTTGCTGTCTCGTCTGAGGAAGGAGCCATTTCTGGACAAGGTGTTGATATGTGATGAAAAGCAGGTCCTGTACGAAGCTCGAGGTTCCAAAACAGCCGAAACCAGCACTGCACCAGAAGAAGGTCCTCCTGTGTGTTTGGTGGACTGCTCGCGGCATCGTGCATCGGGAACTGCTACCAGCTAGTCAGAGCATCAATGCAACTGTGTACTGTCAGCAGTTGAGCCGTGTTCAAGAAAAACTCAAAACTCTGGAGTCAGCACTTCTGAATCGCAAAGGGGTCCTCCTGTTACAGGACAACGCTAAGCCCCACGTGGCTAGGATGACCCGGCACACCATTCTACGCCTTGGATGGGAAACACTATTGCATCCGCCATACTCCCCGGACATTGCACCGTCCGATTTTCACCTGTTCCATTCCTTGGACAATCACCTTAGAGGATGCCAATTCAAATCCCTAGTAGAGGTGCAAAATGCACTTGATACATTCTTCGCTTCACGGCCCACCAAGTTCTACCACGATGGAATCCATGGCCTTCCAGAACGTTGGCAGAAGGTCGTCGATGTTGATGGGGACTATTTTTGATCTTCCAGGTATGTCTTAGGTGACATATCGATGTTCGAAGGTTGTGGGTGAAAAAGCAACAGAACTTTCTAGCTTACCTTCATAGAATACTAAAACTCATAAACTATGTGCTTTAATAAACAGAAAGGAAAGGAATGAAAAAAAAATGAACGAATAATTCATTCATTTATTTTTAATGTATACATATTGTTAAACGGTGTCGAAAACCATATATATATGAATGAATATTAAATATATTAAACATATATATATATATTTAAATTCGAATATATATATGAATAAAAGACAGTGGCGATCACAGTGAGAGCTTCGGCTCTCCTCTCCCAACCCT